>JAFFST010050184.1:29191-39588 GCA_022414735.1 Noturus placidus | reverse complement strand
GGGCCTCTTGGCTGCATCTCTGATCAGTCTTCTCCTTGTATGAGCTGAAAGTTTAGATGGACGGCCGGGTTTTGGTAGATTTGCAGTGGTCTGATACTCCCTTTATTTCAATATTATCGATTGTACAGTGCTCCTTGGGATGTTTAAAGCTTGGGTAATCTTTCTGTATCCAAATCCGGCTTTAAACTTCTCCACAACAGTATCTCGGACCTGCCTGGTGTGTTCCTTGTTCTTCATGATGCTCTCTGTGCTTTAAACGGACCTCTGAGACTATCAGAGAGCAGGTGCATTTATACGGAGACTTGATTACACACAGGTGGATTCTATTTATCAACATTAGACATTTAGGTCAACATTGGATCATTTAGAGATCTACACTGAACTTCCGGAAAGAGTTTGCTGCACTGAAAGTAAAGGGGCTGAATAATTTTGCACGCCCAATTTTTCAGTTTTTTATTTGTTGAAAAAGTTTGAAATATCCAATAAATTTCGTTCCACTTCATGATTGTGTCCCACCTGTTGTTGATTCTTCACAAAAAATTACAGTTTTATATCTTTATGTTTGAGGCCTGAAACGTGGTAAAAGGTCGAACAGTTCAAAGGGGCCGAATACTTTCGCAAGGCACTGTACCCAAGATCTCTAACCCATATATTCACTTCTAATATTCCCTTTGTACTATCTAGCTTTGGTTCAATTTCACAGCCACAGATGTCAATATTGAACCCAGCCACTTTTACAAAGTAGATGTCTATAGTCTTCCTCCAGCACCACCTGAAATGCGATCCAGATATTCAAAGCAGGCAGAGATACAAGCACCTGGTTAGTTTTTTTTTTATAAACATACTTAAAGAATCATGCAGTTTTTCTATTGTGGGTTTATTTCAGAGCATTTATTCTTCTTCAAATATGTTGTAATGTTTCTTTGGCCCCCACAGAATGTGGTGATGAACTGCTGAGGGATCATTCAGCATGTTTAAACAAGACCCTTCCTAAGCCAATCAATGGAAGGAAGCAATTACATCATGGTAATCAGGGCCTGAACTCTGATGTACTACCACATTATTATTAATAATAAATACATCTCACTGTGCACTTTAATAATAAGTTACAGAATGGAAAAGTCTGGAATAGAATACAAAGTTTTAATTGAACTCCATAATTGGCTGCCTAAGCAAACCAGTTTAAGAGGTAAAACCATTTGATGTTAAATTTAAGAAATATAAAGCATACATAATATTAACTTCATGAGTGTTCAAGAGTTACTGTATGCTAATAACAGCTAACATAGTGATGTCATTAACGTGGTGTCCGTTACTGTTAAAATTTCTAGTCTAGTCTATTGTCTACAGATGTCATTGTTTCAAAGATCCTCAACAAAACAATCATTCATTCACTGATCTTCAGTAACTACTTTATCCTGGTCATGGTCAAGGCAGATTCAGAGTCTATCCCAGGAACAATGGTTGCAAAGCAGGAACACACTCTGGACTTTATGGGTCAGGACATCACAAGGCATGATGCATGCAGACATTCTCAAACACATTCACATTTATTATAGCCAATCCATCATACCCACTTTAAACACAAACAGTAAGCCAAGCTGAGGATCAAACTAGGAAACCTGAAGTTGCTACGAGGAAGATATGCTACCTACTGTGCTTACAGATCAATGCAAGTTCTGGAATTTAACAAATACATGGAAGATATCAAAAAAATAGTTTGGAACTTGTTTAAGCCAAACCTGTTTGTTTTTCCAGCTCTCTAGATAATAATTTCCAAATAATTACAAATAATTATTGTGAAAGGTGTTGTATTAATTAATTAGCTATTGACAGATTGTGCACTGTTCAACCATTTTATTACTTCTCTTATCAGAGCACTGGAACATTGCTGCAGTCCAGATGAAGGATGAAATACACGTCAAATTTGATTCTCACATGAAATCAGAGGTGTACGAGATCAGACTGCGAAGAAACACGCATATTCTAAGCTATGCTAAGGTGACAGTGGTATGTAATACTTAGGTACTTTCTAATTTGTGGTTGGATTATTTGTAAACCTTTCTTGTTTGAGACACTTTTTATAATAAATTCTATATGTTTTCTATTTGTCTCATAGAGTGGAGAAATTCAAACACTTGAAGCAAACCTGAACTATTCGGGGCCATGTGACAATCTTACAATATGGGTGTGTCCTGGTGTCCATCCACGTTAAAATTTATTTGTTAAAACTTTGGTATTACAGTAGCCACATTATTAATGTTTTAGGTAATTTGTTACTATAGATCTCAATCTTATTATTGCAGATAGCACCATTTTTTGAGTATTGTAGACCCGCATGCACATCGGTTTACCACAACATAACCTGTCAAGGTAAGTATTCCAGTGTTCTGTTGAGATGACCACTACAAAGTAAAAAACAAAATCTGAATGTACAAAACTCTGGGTGATTCTGGTCAAGCTAATCAAAATTTTATTTGCAGGACATAAATGATAAGTCTCCTATTAGTGAGGTTTTTAGCAGATGGAAATGGGAAACACTCATAGGTTGAAAATTAATGTCCCAAATGCATGCTTTCTACCTTTGCACATCAACATTGTCAGTTCAGACTTTGTAGAACTGTAGGGCAGGTGATGGTGCCTCAAAGCCCTTCTGTATATGAGCTGTTCAGCTGACCTGACATTCAGATGAACAGCAAATAAACTGTTAATCAGGAAAATAAACAGAACATAAAAGTAATTAAACAGTAAATTAGTAGAGAAATGGTGGATTTATTTTTACAATGTAGATATTTATCTTTACAAATTTAAGAGATTGAAGAGGCACTGAATATCCTATTTTTACAACTGATTTTTGTTGTATATTTTATCCCATCTACAGCTGCACCAAGAGAAGGTAAACCTTCAGAGCATCTATTAATTGATATGCATCTTTAAACTGTGATGCAGTCATAAGCAAGTGTGGGATTTCTTTCCAGAACCAAAGGAATGGGAACCTTCTGTCCTGCTGATCAGCATTGGGTGTGCAGTAGCCATTATTTTGTTATTTATCTGTAAGTCGTTAAAATTTTTTATTTTTTTTATTCCTGTGCACTTTGCTTGAGATGATGATGATATACTGTATGTTAATTAATTGTATACTGGTCTTCCACCATTCTGTTTCTGCCGGCATTTTTCCTTTGGTCTGTAGACAATTTAGAGCTGTTCTGATTTAAGTGAGCTTGAAAATGTAATAGTATCCACTCGGAGGTAAGAGCACACAATTTTAAAGTGATGGTCTGTGTTGGTGTCTTGGAGTACTTGTAGAAGTACTCACAGTTTTGATCTTTTACATTTTGTAGTGTTACAACTGCAATTATACAGTCATGTGAAAAAAAATAAGTACACCCCATGGAAATTGTTGGCTTTGTTGATGTATTTGGACAAGCAAACATTTGATCCTCTTTGAAACAATGCCTATTAATAAGTTGATGACACTATCAGTCCATACAGGATTTTGGAGCCTGTTTTTGTGATTGTTGAGGCCAAAAAAGCTTGATTTTGTGGCAACTTTTTTAAAAATTTGCGATGCAGTGTGTGCAGAAAACTACTTGATTTTTGGCAAACTCTTAGTTGTATAATTTGTGTTGCGTGATCTTTCGCACTGATGTTTGTTGGTAAATGAGACCTTTTGGCCATACTTATGCGTGACGCATGTGAATTTAAGATGACTTTGGCTGAATGCGCATTGTCATGATGTCACATGGCACGTTGTCTTGCCTCAAATTTGAGGAAAATCTGTGGTAATTCGTGAAAAATTGCAAGCTCCTCAGAATATTGAGGAGTTTCCTTGATTTTGCATTAATTTCTGCAAAATCACGAAATCCTGGAGGGACTGCTCTATCAAATGACACATAGAATTGACATTTTATAGTAATTTTCACAATTTAAATGAACAAAAAACAGACCAGTCACATGGAAAAAGTAGGTACACATGTACATTTATCACACCTTCAAAAATTAGAATCAGGTGTTCAAGACTGGGTGCCATTGATTAGAACCTCGTTAGGGAGTGCAGGTGGAAGCAGTCTTATTTATACCCCTCTCATATATAGTGTCTGGTGCAGAGTTGGGTATAACACGTTACAAAGTTACTGTATTCTAATGACTTTCTGATAACACAGTAATGTAATGCATTACATTTTAAAATTATGACCGTTGATTACAGTTACTGATGTCAATAAAATTACGTTACTTGCGTTACAAATTTATTGTTAAGACAACAGTATTAAATAAAACGTTTTGCTCAGGGCATAACTTGGTGTGTGCATTCAAGGCTGTAGCCCCGAATAATTCTCCACTTGGAGCAGTTTGTCAGTACGTAACTGAAAGTCAGTAAAAGAAGACGGTAGTGTTATAATTTTATGTCTTCACTGAACAGAGACAAGACCAACCAGACAGGGTTTGCTGGAAAATATGTGGAAACACTTGTGTCTTATTGACTGACAGCTCTCATTTCGGCCAAACGCTAGCTCACACAATCAGTGTGAGGGAAAATGGATACATGCCAATTTTCTTTTTTAAACCAGTAAAAGGGTTGAAACTGAAACCCTAACATCCTCTCATACTGAGCAAGAAAACAAGCTGTGTAAATGTCTATGTAAGTTCCAGTTTACATGAACATGATAGGAGCAGAGCATAAGGAAATATAATGTACTTTGTATGGAACTGTAGCAGCCCATACAGTGATAGCGTAGTTGTGTTTCCCCTTGGCTAGCAACAACAAACTAGCCTAGGTAGAAAAGTTTCATATTTTATCGGTCTGGTTGTCCTACAAACAGCCAAGGCAAGATTTATGATAAATCCGACTTTTTCCTGATCATGTCGAATATGATACTCGTGCTACAATTACTGAAAGAACTGGGTTTCACTTAGTAGTGTAGTTTTGTAGGTTTGATAGGTTTTGAAAGTGACTTGAAAGTAAAGTAAATCTGAATACTTTTTACATGCAGTAATCAAATTACAATTTTAAAGTAGTAATTAGTAATCTACAGTGGATTACTTTTTTTTTTGAGTAACTTAGCCAACACTGGTCTGGTGTTCCCTTTGCTAATGAGGTGTGTGGTGTCATCATGCCAAGATCTAAAGAATTCGGTAAGGCCTTCAGAAAAAAAGACTGTGTATGCAAATAAGTCTAATAAAGGATTTAAAAAAGATCTCCTTATTATTTGAAGTGCATCATTCCACTATAAGGAAAATAAATCAACAAATGGTGCAGAATTCAAATGACTGTCCAGGACTGGCCGTCCCAGCAAATTCAGCCAAAGAGCAGACCATCTGATGCAAAAAGAAGTCTCCAAAAACTCCAAAATTTCAAGAGAGTTTCAAAAATTTCAAAAAACTCCAAAAGAGTTGTTTGGCCACAATTATAGCAGACATGTTTGGCTTAGACCAAAGACAGCTTTTCAGGAGAAGCACCTCATACCTGTATACCACTTCATACAACTGTGAAGTATGATGGTGGAAATGTTATAGTTTGGAGTTGCTTCACAGCCTCAGGGACTGGAGAGTTAAATTCGTTGATTCAACTTGGAATTCTGCATCATATCACAGAGTGCTTGAGGATAATGTGAGGCCGACAGTTTGAAAACAGGATAATGATCCTAAGCACATTAGCAAATCCACCAAGGAATGGCTCAAAAAGAAGAAATTGAGGATTATGGAATGGCCTAGTCAAAGCCCCATTTTAATTCTCATGTAGTTATTGTGGGGGGATTTGAAACGGGAAGTACATGCAAGAGAACCCTCAAACACCTTGCAACTGAAAGAATATTGCTTGGAAGAATGGTCAAAAATTCCAGCAAGCCTGGTAGACAACTATGCAAAACTCCTATTAGAACTCCAGAAGTTACTCCAGAAGTTATTTCTGCTGAAAGGGGGCAATAGTAGTTTCTGGGGCAAAGGGTGTACTTATTTTTTCCACAGAAGAATATCACATCTATTGCTATTTCTGTTGAATAATTTATTGGAAAAGATTGTTTTCCTTGTGGTTTTGTTCAAGTACATCAACTTTATTAATAGCCACTGTTTCAAATATTATGATATGTTTGCTTGTCCAAGTCTGCCAAAAAAAAATCCAACAATTTCCATGGGGTGTACTAATGTTTTTCCACATGACTATACATGTTCTCTCTCCTCTCTGGGGTTTCACAGAAATTAGAGTAAATGGCAGACTACTTTTTATTTATTTATTTATAAATAATTTTACCAAGTAACATTTCTTAACCCTCTTTTGTCATCATGACCTTCATTATCTGTCATATGTGTCAATGCTTAATCTATGTTTCATTTTTATGATAGCATTAATAAATTCTCCACTTCCAGGCCAATTCTGGAGACTGCGGATGAGGTCTGACTATTCCAAGCATGGACTAGACACTGCAGAATCAGTGGGAGTGCTTATGGTGTATCCTGCAGTGGACAGTGTGTTCCAGAATGCTGTGATGAGCATAGCTGACTTATTGCAAAGTCATAGAGAGCTGAATGTAATCATTGACATGTGGCAGAGAGGCAGTTTAGCGGAACAGGGACCGCTTCGCTGGCTTAACACACAAGTGGGTTGTGCTGAGAAAGTTCTCTTCATCTTGCCTCCTCAACACACTGAGTTCCACAGTGACACAGGTAACATTTCCTTTCAAATGTTTAGCCTATTTGTAGTGTTGTTTGTTAATGCTTTCACACTTCCACAGGCTTGTTACTGCTGAACCTATTCAGTTATATATAATAATTTTATATTATATAAACTACAACTTGAAACAAATTTTAAAAAATAGCTCATTCAGTGAAACTAAATACAATTGGCAGGCTTTGTAGCTGTGTAATTACTTGTGAAGGACCGGAATTGGGCTGCATATATGATCCTTTGTCTAATATATATTGTACAACACTCTTAGAAAAGAGCTCTTCAAAGGTTTATTAAATTAATGCTTCTTAGCTTTCAAAAAAGGGTTCATTTTATACAGAAACTTTTAAGGTCTCCCTGATGGAAGCAATAAAAGACATAAATATTAAAATTTTAGTCAAATTCACCAAGAAAAATATACAAATTAAGCATCTAGGTTACTCAGGGACAGGCAAAGGCAATTAAGCCTGGAATGCAAGGAACATATATTTTGCTAGTCTCACGCACAGGCTCTCATTCCAGATCAGATTGAGAGTCCATTGCCAGTCAAAGTAAACTCTGCCAGCTGAATTTGACTGATCAAATCTGAGAACTGGAATGATTAACCTGAATACACTTTTTTGAATATTTAAAAACTGAATTATTGAACCTAATTGTCAACACATCATTTATTTATTTATTTTTTGAAAATGAATATTAAAATGTGAATCTCTGAACAGTGAAATGAAACTATTTAGAATTTCAAGGAGGTTCATTCGGGTTAATTGAGTAACAGATTTTGATTATATGAATCCAATCATTTAAGTTTCTTTATTAAAGTGCATCTATTATGGTTTTTCAAATATTACCTTTCATGTAGTGTGTTCGAGATCTGTTTGTGAAAGTAAAAAGTCTACAAAGTTTAAAAAATCAAAGTGCACAACAAACGGGGGGTTATTGACTCCCAAATGAAGGAACCGATTCTGAACAGCTGACATAAATAGTAATTCCAGACTTACTTCCTGCACAAACCTACATAGATTTGTAACAAAAAGCGACACCTCCGGTCTGAGGAGCCGAAACTCGTTATGGTAGTGGGTGTATCCTTTTTTTTATTGTTATTTTTTTTTTATACACGCTGACAGCGGTAGACTAATCACAACAGACTGGGACATCTGACTAATCAGAGCAGAGTATGCTCTCTGAAAGGTTGAATTTAGAAGGAATCCTTTAGAACGGATCATTTAACGAGTCATTTTTGACACTGGGGAAAAAAGGTAATGGCAATTTAAATTATGAGCATACATGTATATCTATTGTATGAGACCTTTAAAACAATATTAGGCACGTTTCAAAACCATAATAGCTGTGCTTTAAGAATTCAACTGCTAAATTCCACATCTTTGTATCCTTTATCCTACAATTTCCCCCCCAGAGGGACAACCAAAAGAAGCCTTAAAGGTTCTAAATTGTCTACGAATGAACCCTAATTGAAACTAATATGAAATCCACACTTTTCCACAGCCTACTTGAAACCCAACATGGCATCAATCAAAACAGATTATACTGTCCCAGCATCTGCCTGTGAACTTTTTTCATTGGCACTAAACCTGGTTGCTAGCTGTGCCCATGATCCCAAGCAGTACCATAAGTTCTTGGTGGTGCACCTGGAGCATGGTAGGCACAGAAGCACAATACCAGTGGAGCTCAGAGGCTGCAAAGCCATTATTCTACCCAGAGATCTGGAGAAACTCCAACTGTCCTCTAAGCAAAGAGTAACAATCTCAAGATGCAAGTCTTAACCATACTGCTGTAAAGAAACAACCCAGAAGGTCAGAGATGCTGTGCAACAGTTGGACAAAAGAAATGGTTTGTCTTACCAAGGCAGAAAGCAAGCCCATATGTAGTAATTACCTCTCTGGTGTTCAGATCTTGTGATAAATGCCAGCTTATCTGTGTTTCGTTTCAGATTCTTTTATTGCTTTTTCCTGAGGGTATACATTTAAGAAAATTGTTAAATATATTCCACAATTTGAAATACCAGGATGGAACAGAAACATGACTAAACAGAAAAATAAAAACCCTTATCTTGTAACATGACTGCTTGAATGACAGAGTAAAAATAAAAATCCCATTTATTGTTTTTTATTATTTTATACTTAGAGTGATGGATTCTATATTCTGATTTACTTTGTGTGTCATATGTTTACACTTTATTTCAAATTATTAGTTTTTCAGCTTGGGAGAACCTAGTATCTATAGCTCAGATCAGTGTAACTTAAGCTATATGGTAGTGTTGACCTTGTTAAGCTAAATAGTTTATCTGAGTTCTCAGAAGTTCATGATTTGCAGAATTTGATAACATGCATTTATGAAGGTCACATCCTTGATGTCAAGGAAAAAAAACAGGATACCACAAAGTAAGCAGGCTTCGTATTTTGTACAGATGATAAAATCTAAGACCAGTTCTGTTCTTTCCTTTTATTGTATTTGTATGCTATTTTTTAGAAACAATGGTGAAACAAAATGGTGTGGTATGCACATTACACGGTTTTGCAATTACCTTAGCAAATAATATATACAGCAACATCTACAATAATCAATTCTCCTACATCACAAACTCACACACTCTTTCACCATACAAAGGCTGCTCTTTCACGGAGCATGCGTGCACCAAATCTCTGCCATTCTCCCTGGTGTATCCACAACTCCTGGGTGGTGTCCAGACACGCCAACACTGCTCCACCCTTCCAAGCCGTGAGCCGAGGGTCCATGTCCTACAGAGACATTATTGGGGGTTACTTGGACTGGAATACTTGACCAAAGATATAAAACCTGGTTCGTTCTTGTCAACCTTACTGCATTACATGTATACATTTGTGAGAATGCCTTATGAAATGCTGCCCAACCTGATTAAATATATTAATTGCAAGTCCCAATTATTAATTAAAAAGATTTTTAGTGTTTTCGGAGTGTAAAAAACAGTAGTGTCTGCTCTTTCCTTGAAACTGATTGATTGACACAGAGGGTGCTTCTCATTTCTTTAATTACAACCCATTGTTTCCTCTTTGCTTTACTTTCCCTGCTTTTTACTCCTCCCTCTGAGAATGCAGAGAAAGGATGCAAGAAAAGGAAACGAGGACAGGAGGAATCAAAAACAAATTTATTTACTAAATGAGACAGTCTCGCTCACGGACCATCACTTTAAAGCGACTTTACTTACTGATGATATGTTTCACAGCTGTGTTACTGTTAGAACAGGTCCATCTATACCAGGGGTGTCCAATCTTATCCACAAAGGTCTGGTGTGAATGCAGGTTTTCCATCCTAGCAAGCAGAAGCCACACCTGATTCCACCTGTTTAACTAGTGTAGCTTCTGCTTGATTGGAATGAAAACCTGCATTCACAAGAGACCTTTCTGGATAAGATTGGACACCCCTGGTATATACAGAACAGGGATTACACACTAAATAACCCTTAATTAACACACAATTACACATACTTAAATGTTAATATTTTACCATAAATATGATTCTATTCATCACTTGGCTTCCCCATTTTTAAGGTAAAACATTCAGTGATTTTCATGCAAGGATTTGATTCATGAGAGTGTGAAGTGTTTATACTGCAGCCTTGCATCACACAAAAAAAAAAAGATTTCCATATGACAAACACTTACAGTGCCTTGCGAAAGTATTCGGCCCCCTTGAACTGTTCGACCTTTTGCCACATTTCAGGCCTCAAACATAAAGATAT
>JAFFST010050183.1:7360-15535 GCA_022414735.1 Noturus placidus | reverse complement strand
CCCCCCCCCCCCCCCCCCCCATTAGGAAAAAGGTGCCCTTGCTTTTTTCCCCATTAATCTTTCTCAGCTCACACACTTTGGCATTGTGGCAGAGCTGGTCATGCAGCATTCTCAAAGCCACTGCCACTTTCATCCCTCACGCGATAAAGAGTGTAGCAGTCCAAGCCGAGGATGGGAGGGCTCAGATTAAGAGCACTTCCCCGACATCAAGGGGACCCTGAGCTCTGAGCCTGCAATGCTTTATCTCATCTGAAAATATCTGCAGGCATGGCACCTGATCCTCTCAAGCCTGTGTTTGATGTCTAACACCCAGTTTATCTGCAACCAAATGAAAGAGCCCTCAGTGCTGTTTAATACAGAATAGTGAAACAGCAGACATTTTAGGTGAAAGTCATATGAACTAGCTACAACATGTTTTTTGATGCCTGGATTCTTGTTGCATGAAGCAGATAATTTTTTTAGCAGGTCTGATTTATGGGACACATTGCATCACCAGTTTGGAAGTGTTACAATCCTGACAAACTATATGGCCAAAAGTATATGGACACCTGACCATCACAACCAGATGTGCTTGCTGAACAGCCCTTTCCAAAAAACAATGGGCATTAATATGGAGTAGTCATATGTACTCGAGCCCCATGTACTCATCTCGGTAGGCTTTTTACAAGATCTTGGAGTGTGGCTGTGGAGATTTTCCCATTTAGCCACAAGTGCATTAGTGAGGTCAGGTACTGATGTTTGATAAGGAGGCCTGGTGTGTTCCAGTCCATCAGAAAGGTTCAGTGGGGTTGAGGTTAGGGTTCTGTGCAGGCCACTCAGGTTCTTTCATATTAAACCTTGGGAAACCATGGACCTTGCTTGGTGCCTCCTCTTGGTTCCAGTGAAGGGAGATTGTAATTCTATAACACACAGAGACATTCTATATCATTGTGTTCTTCTAACTTTGTGACAACAGTTTGGGGCAGACAAACATATGGGTGTAAAGGTCAGGTGTACATTTTTGGCCATGTAGTGTTTTGCACAAAACAATTCAGAAACCTGAAGAAAGCAATATAACATTTTTATATGACCTCTTATTTTCTCATTTCCTATGGAGAGCTGAACCTCCAAAGAAGTCTTGCTAGTAGTATGTCCAGATATGATCTGCAAGCAGGTACATATAAATCCCCTACATTTAAATCAAAGTACTTTGGGTTAGATGAAGTGATAATACCTTCTGAAGTGAATTGGTAAAATTGGTTGAATCCTCCTTTGATCCGCCTGCATCCACAGTCGAGCGCAGTGCACAGATCATGGGTGGATGTTTACGTAAGATGGCTATCTGCTTGGGAAAATAGACAACAAGGAAGCACGTCTTATCGAGAAGTGCTGGCTAAACAGAAAAACAGCAAGTAGAAATAACTGATACCTATCTTTAGGCCAAAAAGCAAAACATGCACAAAACAGATCATTTAGCACTTCATGAGCCTCTCAAAATTTTTAAATGGAAGCGGGTCGACTTGAAAGCCCAAACGGGCCAGCAGTAGATGTTTACTCAATACAAAAGGATAAGTCATCTAACCATTATGTTCTTTTTGGGTCAAAAAGATGCACTTAAAATTGAGTACAATGCTTTTTATTATTTTAGTATTACAGTTTTTCCAACATGAAACAGTGCTTAGCTCTAATCATTGGTAAATTCTCTCAATGGATACTATATTAGGAACACAATACTAATACTGGGTGGTACCCTCTCTTTTGCTTTGAGAAATGCCTCAATTTTTAATAGCATGGATTCTACAAAGTAATGTAAACATTCCTTTGAGATGCAAACCTCCCACTCTACCACATCCCAATGGTGCTCTATTAAATTCAGAGCTGGTGACTGGAGAGAACTATTGAATGCTATGAACAATGCTTTATTGTTAATGTAGCTCAAACCAATTTGGACGTTTCCTCTGATCTCTCTGTTACAAGGCACTTCTACTTGCAGAAATACCACTCACTTGATGTTTTTTGTTTTTCACACCATTCTGTTTAATCTCAAGAAACTGTTTGCATAAAACTCCCAGGAGATCAGCAGTTTCTGAAATACTCAGACTAGCCCATCTGGCCCCAGCAACTATGCCTTAGGCAAAGAGATCACACATTTGCCCCATACTTCCTGACTCTTGACCTGTTTGTTTGCTTTGCGCTGTTGTCACATGATTGATTGATTGGATGATCGCATGAATGATCAGGTGTGGTGTACAGCTGTTCATAATAAAGTGACCATTAAATGTCTATCTACATTACAGGTAATTTTGAACTGACAGTACAATAATGAAATAAGTGTTATAAGTGAAATTACTGGGGTTGGAGGATTAGGAGGATACTAAACATTGAATACTTTTTTAATATGAAGTAAAGAAAGTTGGGCTGATTTCATGAAACGTATTGCTAGCATTGAACAAAAATGTGGAGGTTAAATTCAAATTTGGAGTTGCATTTTCTTGTTCATTTCATACACTCAGGGTCTGCTGAGTTCCCTACACCAAGGCACCAGAGCAGACAAAGAGGATCAGAGCAGAGTAAGTGATGCTTTAAGCTTTTGTGTGCTTTTAATTTCTTCTGCTCTGTGCCCTCCTTGCATCTGATCAACATTCCTGCGCAGCTTCTTCATGATAATTACAAGAGGAGTTGTGTTTTTCTAAACCAAAGCAGCTGCCTAATGCAGGCCAGTAATTGAATCCAGGGCTCACAAACATACACATGCATGTGCTCACAAGAAGACTCAGATTTTTCGATAGGTGGGCCCACACAAGCTAAGTGCAGCGCTGATCCTAGCATTAGTGCATGGAGCTGGGCCCTGGGGCGAAGGAGACTGTGGAACTCAGTGTGAGGCACGTAGCTTAGCGACGGGCGCACAAAAGCAAACGGACCCCAAACCTCAGGTGGTCTCATTTAAGATGGAAACAGCTGCAAAAATGTGGCAAAACATTAGCATTACAGTTTCACAAAGTTATCACTTTACAGCCCTCCAGACAAGTTCAAAAGTCCGACCCTGAAAGCAACAATCAAATGGCTTACAGGCTTAAAGCTGAAACGCTGGCTAGGTTTTTTATTGTTGTTGTTTTGACCAAAAAGCTTTGAAGAACAATGCCTTTGCTAAAGCATGTGCTGTGTTTTAACTAGGCTCTCTGCTCACATAAAAATATCACATACATTTCACATGTGATCATAAGCTTTTCACATGTGAAATGTATGTGATGTGAGCAGAGAGACTGGTTAAAACATGTGATGTAATAGTGTGATGACCAAAAAAAAAAAAAAATGTGGAGGTCCATTACACCATATTATGCCTTGGAATTGCATTAAAATGCATGAAAAATACAACATGACTTACATATGGAAAATGCTCATGTGAAAGTAAATGTATCATGTGGGGGGGGGGGATACATGTGAACAATAACATCACATGACCCATGTGTGAATAACTAGCATGAAAAACAAAATCTCTTGCCTACATATGAAACCAAAATAACCTTGTGAAAGTACCACATGTGAATAATAACACCGTCTTTTATGTGAACAAATAACATTTGGAATGAGCATCGTGTCGGGAAAAATCGTGAAAATGAAGTCAACGTGATCCAATTAGCATGTGAAAAAAAAATTATGTGACAAAATCACGTGAAAAATAAAACCACATGACCTACATATAGAAAATCACAATCTACATGTGAAGAGTTAAAATGTGAAAATAAATTAATCATGTGAGAAAACAATGTGTTAAAACTATGAATTGCCATGCATGTGAAAAATTTACATTAACAAAAAAAAGTATTACTTGTGTTAATTAATTGTGATATTTCACATGTGAGGGATTCCTGCAGGGCTTGTGGCAATGCTTAGACTGCTCTTTATTCACATATACATAGAAAGCAAAAGGAAATTTATAACATGCTTAAGGGTTGCAGTGTTGGAGTTGCAGTAATTTAGGGTTAGGGTAGCCTCTAATATATATATATATATATATATATATATATATATATATATATATATACTTTAAGAAAACAATTGCATGAGACTCTGGAGAGAGAGTGAGAGAGAGAGAGTGAGAAAAAGAGGATCATAAAGCGTGTCTCATAATAGAGAACACAGTTTTTCCCTCAGAAATATTATAAGAAACTCATCCTAAATCTTCTCTCAATCAATTAATCTCTCTCATTCTGTTTTGCATTAACAGAGTTCGTGGGCCCACTCATGCATCTTATATTTTATTAAATATTTTAGTGAAGGTTGCTATTGTTCATGTTTTTTATACCCCATAACATCAAACAAAACATTACAACAAGACAGAGAAGAGGGTGGATGTGAGTTGGAGAATGAGCATTTTGCAACAATGCAAGTTATAGCTGTGAGTGAATGAACATTATTCCCACAACCTGCGTCTGGTCTGAATCAAAGTGACAGTACTGTACAAAACCTTCCATGTAAAAACCACTCAGTAGTCGTAAATATATTGCTGCTCTTTTTTTTTTTTTTTTTTTTTTTTTTTTTTTGCAGTTAACCTTATAAAGCATTTCCATCTTGATGGAAAAAAAGAACCATTTTAACTGACTTAAGATGCTTATACAAACCATTATCATTTACACATGTAAAACTAGTTACACCTTTAAATGGCAATAAAAAGAACAGTGCCAGTCGTAGAAATATTACATGCAGTATACAACTATAAACAGCAATCGACCCTTGTAAAAAGATTGTTTTTATGGACTCGTATATTTTTTTTTTTTTACTGCACTGAGCTTGAAGTAACATGCTACACATTTAAGGCCCTTTGCCGATTCAAAAAGGTAGCTGTAGTCATTCAATAATTCATGCAGCCTCACAAAAATTAAACTTTAACTGTTAAAAGTTCAAGCTTATTAACTTCACTGAGACATTACACTACTGTACGGTTTACTGGCAAGGAACTGGCTCTGCATGAATATAAATCCATAGTGGTGCCAGATTAAATCTATTAATTTTATATCCCAGCACTGTACCTAAGCACTGTTCAATTCTCGATTCTTATTGGTCAGAAGGTGTTGATGAATTTTCTATAACAGCGCAATGCTAATGATATTTCCGATCACAAGGTTGAATACATAATAATTTCTATAGCAACAGTGAAGGGAATTATATGGTGGTTGCTTCACATTTTTCAGACACAGACAGAGAACAGAGAAGTTTACTGTTTTAGTATCATGACAAGATGCCTTTTTTTATTTTATTATTAACCTAGAGAGAGAACGTCTAGTAAGTTTATACTAAGATGAATTATATGTTTTAGCTGCAATAACAAATGATAACAGGAACTAACTTGTCTCACAGATGTTCCACAACATTAAATGTAATTGTAAGTGGCTAAAAATCAAGTTATTCATTAGTCAATTAAAATGTATTCATTTGAGATTTGCTGTGATATAAGATGAATAAAACACCTTGGGGCATACTGTTATAGGAAAATAATAAACTTTGGGGTAAACTTTCCATTAGGCCCATTATACCAACCCTAACTTGTCTGTTGGACATTCCACAGCATTAAATGTAACAATAAAGTGGATGAAAAGTATGATGTGTAATATGCAAATTAAAAATGATAATCGTTGGCAAGTTTCTGTGGTATAAGTGTAATAAAACAGTTCAGGATGTGCTGTTATAGAAAAATAAACAACTTCAAGGTGGTAACAGTAACTCTTTACTGCTTTACTACATTATTTTCTTATAAAAGCATGCCCTTTACTTAATCATTTCTGCCCAAACCCGTCATCGATGATTATATACTTTAAATGTACAGTAAAATCCATTGAATCAGATTTGGAACTTGACCATGCAGGCTTTTTTCTCACAATAAAAATGATTTTTAGTATTGGAAAGTCACACTTGACACTCAAATCCTTTTACATTGTTTAGCCTGAATGGAAGTGAAGGCTTACATGAGGAAACAGGAGTCACGGCAAGAGGAAAACAATCAGCAAATCAGTCAGGCCTGAAGCCGAGAAACCCTCACATTCCCGCTCACAAAAAAAAACAACTATCCCAGGGCTGGAACGGAAATGAACAAGAATATTCACCTTTGAATGGGTATTAGTTTTACAGGGTCCAAAGGGGACTTTACCCACATGTTCTGACTATTCGAGTTTTCCACTAAAGGAAAATAAATAAAAGTGAGTGCAGGTGATCCAGGGAAAAGATTGTGCTTGAAAAACTTTTTAAGCAGAACAGGCACTACAACCAGCGTGAAAAGTCTTTTGTGTCTATAAATTATTCCTTCATCTTTTTGGTTTTTAAAGATCCATACTTTAGAGATTTATAGAACAGTTATGCCTTACAGCCAAACATGAATTATGACTTGTCTAATGTCAGTGTGAACACACGCTGTTGCTGATATGCTTCATTTAAAGTAGTGTGAAATCAAATGATCTCATTTGGATAGCCATGAAAATGTCTGTTGTTTTTAGAAAGAAATAATATGACTGAGGATCATAACTTGTATGATTACATCATGTAAAATTATCTTAAAAAAAAAAAAAATGTGAACACACAAGTCTTGTAGTGTGTCTAAGAATAGATTAATTGGCATTTTCTTATTCATTCATTCATTCATTCATTCATTCATTCATTCATCTCCAGTAGCAGTTTTATGGTATTTCATTAATTGTTATATAATTAGGATCTCCATCTCATTGTTCTATTTTCAAATTTTAATATTTTGCTACTAAACTTGTTCTTGTGTCCTTGCATTCACATTTAAATAGAATTAAAACTAGGATAGAATTAAAAATAGTTTTAGGCAGTAAAAAGTAGTCTAAAAGTTTTTTTATTATTATTATTTTTTGTAGGTGCTTTCAGTAACCCTGCACAATATGAAACACTTATTAAATTGTCATTAACTTGAATAACTACACGTCTCCAGGAGCTCTGCCATTTTCACACACAGCCTGTGTGTCCGAATGATCTGAACCAGGGGCATAGTTGTGTGCTGGTTTGACTGACAGGTTTGTTGAGCTGTAGCGAAATACTGAGGCTTTTTTATGTCTTTGTGATGAGAGCAGAGAGACAAAAATGGTTCCAGAACAAACCCATACTCAATGAAAGCTCTGTACATTGCATCTCATCATTTCTGTATATAATGCACTGAAGAAAAACAGGTACTGACATTTACAGTCCACATCCCACTGTAATCAATTCGGCATGCACTTTCTGCCTTGTATGTAGTAATGGAGCTTGTAAAAGCTAGCCGGTATTTTCCACTGTACAAGCAAACTCTTTAAATAAAGCACTTTTATACAACTTTTTAGAACTGACTGATTGATAAATCTGCTACTTTCCATAAACTGATGAAAATTACTTTTTTTTTTTATTAAAGCAACAGTTTTAGTTTATTTAACTTTAAAATGTATATGCCTTTATATTGTGTCATAGTGACAAAATAATATGTGAAATATTAACAATAATTATTGCTTGGGCGATTGCATGATTACAGTTCCATTTAACCCTTATGATTATTAAACCTTTTTTCATCATTGAATTGAAGATAATATTTGTTTAACCATTCATAAAATGCATGTCCTTTTTTGCTCTTAAAATAGTAACAGGGCTAATAGTTTTTTTAAAGCATAGAATTAGTAAGTACAAAATTATAAGGTGAACTAGCATCCATGCTAATGACAAGGGTTGTGACTTTTTCAGTCAATATCACAATAGCACTGAAAGTAAAGAAAAACTAAACTTTATTTTCTTCTTTCCATGATCATCAGGAATTTTGGATGATGCAAGTTCTTCTTGAATATACCAAACGTTTCACAGACAAGGTTTTTAAGTAAACCGATTTGAGTTTAGTTAACAGGTTTGAGTGAATGATGTTGGGAACTAAAATTTACATTTTACATAACTTATAATGTAAGTCTCATGTTCGAACAAGCAAAAATAATTTTTAAGAATAATTTAAGTTATTTAAAGCGCAGTCTCAATTACGGGTCTATTTCTGTACTTGACCAATAACTAAGGCGCACTGTGTTATAAGGCGCATACGGTTGTTACGCCAACCAAAGTCGCAGAACATTTTTATAGATTTTGGAACTCAGTCCACACATAAGGCGCACCGGATTATTAGGCGCACGGCCGATTTTTGATAAAATTTAAGGCTTTTAGGTGCGCCTTATAGTG
>JAFFST010050178.1:14564-24680 GCA_022414735.1 Noturus placidus | reverse complement strand
AGTCTTCTCCTTGTATGAGCTGAAAGTTTAGAGGGACGGCCGGGTCTTGGTAGATTTGCAGTGGTCTGATACTCCTTCCATTTCAATATTATCGCTTGTACAGTGCTCCTTGGGATGTTCAAAGCTTGGGTAATCTTTCTGTATCCAAATCCAGCTTTAAACGTCTCCACAACAGTATCTTGGACCTGCCTGGTGTGTTCCTTGTTCTTCATTATGCTCTCTGTGCTTTAAACGGACCTCTGAGACTATCACAGAGCAGGTGCATTTATACTGAGACTGTGTACACACAGGTGGATTCTATTTATGAACATTAGACATTTAGGTCAACATTAAATCATTCAGAGATCCTCACTGAACTTCCGGAGAGAGTTTGCTGCACTGAAAGTAAAGGGGCTGAATAATTTTGCACGCCCAATTTTTCAGTTTTTTATTTGTTGAAAAAGTTTGAAATATCCAATAAATTTCGTTCCACTTCATGATTGTGTCCCACCTGTTGTTGGTTCTTCACAAAAAATTACAGTTTTATATCTTTATGTTTGAGGCCTGAAACTTGGCAAAAGGTCGAACAGTTCCAGGGGGCCGAATACTTTCGCAAGGCACTGTACATGGCCTCCTGGATTATTGAGTGTTGCTGCTGTTATTTACATTGTCGACAATGGCAGCTATTCTATCTGCTCGACTGCTAAAGGAGCGACGAGTGAGTGTCGGAGCGCAGTCGGACTGATCAATGAGGGAAGAGAATCTTTGCAGGTCAGTGAGTTATAAACCCAATGGAAATTTGTTGAACGGCAAACTACCACAGGCTGTAAGCCGAGTGTCTAAGGGTGCGCTCTCATCACCCGTGTTTAGTCCATTCGAAAGGAACGCCGGCATGTTCTCCTCCTCTGTCTGGCTCTCAGGACCATGTCCAGCCGAGTGGTTTGGTCTCGGTCTGCTAGCAAGTGAACGCTTTCGGAGTTCAATCAAGAAAGCGATTGAACTCTGAATCAATTCAACTGCAGGAAGTAAATGAAACATGCTGTGTGTTGTCGGCATTTTATTTGAAGACGTGAGCTGCTAAACTAAGCCGTGGGATGCAAATAGAGACAACGCACAGAGCTGTCATGCTGTAGCAATGCCATGTTTTCAATAATAAAACACATACAACGTTTTAAACTAGTTATGTATATCATTATCCAATCATTTATTTATCACAGGCTATGCGTTCTCCATGAATAATCCCAATACATCTGACCAATAAATGAAAAAATGTTACTAGGACATTATCAACATTCATTCAACTTTTTAGTATTGCTTTTCTTTATGCAACGTGAACAGAAATAGCACAAACCGGCTAGATTTTCACTTTGGCTTTGGACGTATAGGGGTGAACTCGATCTTTCACTCATGCCAGTAAAGATATTTCCCTTGTCGTTAGTTATCTGGGTGAGACCAACTGATCACAATGCTGGGTAATTCCACAATTGGGTTCCGTTTGTGTCCCACTCATGTTACTGTACATTTTCAATAATGTGCTCGTATCCTGCCGTTAACATGGATGTGAGTTAAACACATTTGATAATGCTAATTAGCTAATTGCTAATTTGCCTGAGATGCAATAACACATTTTACCGACTGTCTAAAGGCATGCTTTCTTAGATTGCATTTCTTAGATTTCAAGTTTCATTTAAAAAGTGCTAAATGGGATAAAATGGGATTAAACGAGTTAAAAGGACTGAATGGAATGGTAATCGTGGAATCACGCACGTCTCTCTGTCAATTTGATACGTACTTCTCTCTCAACTCGCTGGTTAGAATTCAGCTCCGGTCTGTTGCAATATGTCTCTTAAAGCAAACATCAAAAGCATTGCGTTGATGGTAAATGATTAACTGCATTAATTCTGACTAGAGTCTTATGCGAGGATTAAGACACAACGCCTCTGGGCTTTTCTGAGGCTTCCACAACTTAATTTCCAAGAGTTTACAGCGCCCCATAAGCACATTAGCGATTTGCAATGAAAGAGATCATGTCAGATGCCGAAGTCCATGGATTACCCATTCGCTTCCACTAACATTAGCAGCAGAAAATTTTAGTTGCTTCCGAGTTACTCATGAGAACAAAAACATGGATGTGTGTGTGTTGTGTGTGTGTGTGTATGTGTGTGTGTGTGTGTGTGTGTGTGTGTGTGTGTGTGTGTAATTAGCAGGTCAGGGCACCATCTGCTTGTTTGCTAATACAGCAGAGTAATTACAGTTGACTTTCATCGGACATGCAGACAGTGCTAATGTAAAACGGCGTTAGGTCCACGTGCGTTATTTCTCTTCCAAAAGTAGCATGGTAGATAAAGTTCGACCTTCTACATACTGAAAAAATAAATAAAAAGGTTCTTTAGGTGTTCACAGCCTGAACTTGTAACTGAATTTCCAGGTAGCGCTGTTTTTTCTATGCTTAGTCCAAGCATTTTCCACTTGACGCCCTTCTATGAAATGGCAAAGTTGTACATTACGGTTCTACAAAAAACTGAGTTTAGTGTTTACCTTAAAGTTTCAGCAGCAAACCATACAGCTAGTATTACAACTTCAAAAAGAAACAATACAAAAGGGATCCTTTATTTTGGTTGTTAAGAATGTTTTGTTTTCTAATGGATTCAATGTTGTAACCCTTCTATGAAATGAGAACCCTTCGGTTGTATGCTTCTAAATAGAGCATTTAGGATCTCCATGAACGTTTCATTGTAGACAAATGTTCTATGCCTTGGAAAAGAAAAGGGTTCATCAACGGTTCTTTGGGTAGGTTCCACTTGTAACTCGCCATAAAATGGGAAACACTCAATTGAGTGTTTGACAGTACATAGAGGCGTTTGGGTTTCCCATGAAGTTCCAATCTCAAACGCTACAATTGCTCTATGTCTTAGAAAAGAAAATGGTCGTCAAAAATTTCCCAGATGTTTCTACTTGTAACCTTCTATAAACTGGAAACCCCTCACATGCAGGGTGTCTACACAAAACCTTTAAGGTTTCTCTTAAAATGTGATCAGAAATCCCACTTCCATCCATGTCCAGGGTCACTAGCCAATGACGCTAACCACTCGGGGATCCTGTGAGCTCGTGTATACAAAAGAGGGCAGATAGAGATTTCCTCAGTGTGTGTGTGTTATGTTGCCTTGTGATGCATGAGCAGCAGCTTGAACAAAGATATGGATGGATGTGTATCGGTAGGAAGAACATGTTAGGCTTAACCCTTCCCAGTTGTTAGCTGGCATACGATTGGGCGAGAGCTGGCTAGCGGATAGGAATTGACAGGTACCCAAATCAGTGCGTAATTGTATAGGGGGGGAAGCCACAAGGTTCTGCTTCTCAACGTTACACCATATGGTCAACATCTTACAGGGAAAGTAAATATGGCATGTAAATATGAATTTGTGTGTGTGTGTGTGTGTGTGCAGTGTTGGTGTTTGTCACTTGTCATGTTGTATCCTTGAACATCACTCTGTGCCTAAATTGGTTCTGCAAACAGCTGATGTAAGTAATGGAATTGCGAAGTCGCGGCGCATTACAGAGCGGCGTCTGCTAAGCAAATAAATAATTGAATGCAAATCTCCTGGTGTTTGCAACTCCTGCCAATTACTCTAACCGGTTTAACCGATCTTATTACATTAGCATGCCGCAGTTCTGACTGCATTAGCCACGGCTTAATCAGTCCTTAATTTAATTAGGATGGAAGGCATAAGGAAGGAGGAATGAAAGCAGCAGCTATGTCAAGCACCTTGATCCCACACCTGCACCTCTCCACTGAGAAACGTATATCAAGACCTCTCAAGCACACGGTAGGGCGGCTGTGGCTCAGTCGGTAGAGCGGGTTGTCCACTAATCCACTAATCGTAGGGTTGGTGGTTGGAATCCCGGCCCGGGTGATCCCATGCCGAAGTGTCCTTGGGCAAGACACTGAACCCTAAGTTGCCCCCGATGGCAAGCTAGCACCTTGCATGCAGCTCTGCTACCATTGGTGTGTGAGTGTGCTCTCATTTGTAAGTCGCTTTGGATAAAAGCGTCTGAT
Organism: Noturus placidus; assembly: GCA_022414735.1. Classification (NCBI taxonomy): domain Eukaryota; kingdom Metazoa; phylum Chordata; class Actinopteri; order Siluriformes; family Ictaluridae; genus Noturus; species Noturus placidus. The sequence continues at coordinate 20,644 of JAFFST010050178.1, read as the reverse complement.
AAATGAATACATGTAAATATGCAAGTCTGAAAACTGCCGCAAACAAAAACGCAGGGTTTCTGTATGATAAGGACATTATGTTCTTCTCATTAGCACTGTTAGCAACATACCCTTCAATATGTGTGTTTTTTTTTTTTATTTCTTTCTAAAATAAGAAGTGACACTGATTATATGGAACGGAAGCTGACGCCATCACAGTTGCGCAAGCATCAGACAGATGATGTGCATTAATGATGTAGTAAATCTCACATATTTATTATTTTTTTATCACTGTTGCCTGATGCAACTTTCAACGGCGTCTGCTGTCAATTTGCCGAGTCTTTTTTTTTCTTTTTCACAAGACTCAGTGTCAAGTGCTGCTGCCATTATTTCTGTTTTCATTAAAGAGTAGTGCTAGAGAAGAAGAGATAATATACTAACAGCACTGTGACAAGAAAACAACAACAACAAAAAAGAAGGTTAACATTACGCTTTACCTGGAATTTCAGATTTCACCTGCTTTTGCATTTTTTATGTAAGGTATAGCAGCATGTTCCACATATTTTATGCTACTAATACCATAGCAAGTATATTTACGAGTGAATGACATGCCATACTTTTGAATCAGTTTAAAGTTCCATTTTATACTTACAACCACAGAACAAGTTAGTTCCTGTTGTCGCTTTCATAATGCACCATTTCAGTGAGAAACATAATAGAGAAGTTACTACATGTGTCCATGGTGGCTTAGTGGTTAGTACGTCCGCCTCACACCTCCAGGGTCCAGGGTTCGAGCCCCGCCGGGGCCATGTGTGTGCGGAGTTTGCATGTTCTCCCCGTGTGTCGGGGGTTTCCTCCGGGTACTCCGGTTTCCTCCCCCAGTCCAAAGACATGCATGGTAGGCTGATTGGCATGTCTACAGCTGGAGCAAGTCACACACTGTCTAAAACATACTCGGTATAGTTTATTCCCAGAAGCAAGCGGACATTGTGCGCATATGGGCTGGGAGAGTTAGTTGGTTAATAGTTTAGCTTTCTTGTACAGCAAATGGATGTGCTACACACCTCGGTATTCAACCATTTAGGATAGAACCGCAGTTCGCACTGGGGTCTGGTTTTAATTGCCTGTGATGATCAGATTAGGTGAGATTTGTAGAAATGCTGCTGCAGTTATTTTGTCTGTAGAACAATATGTAAGGGGAGACTTGGGGTGGGGCGGCTGTGGCTCAGTCGGTAGAGCGGGTTGTCCACTAATCGTGGGGTTGGTGGTTGGAATCCCGGCCCACGTGACTCCACATGCCGAAGTGTCCTTGGGCAAGACAATGAATCCTAAGTTGCCCCCGATGGCAAGTTAGCACCTTGCATGTCAGCTCTGCTCCCATTGGTGTGTGAGTGTGTGTGAATGTGTGAATGAGACGCTTTGGATAAAAGCGCTATATAAGTGCATCATTTACCATTTACCATTTACTTGAACGTTCATTCATCAGTGACCTGAGGGAACATCCAACATCATGGTCCTAATTGCAATGCCCTTAAATCAACCTACCACATGTGTGGTTCTTTGCTATTGTGTTGAACTCTTTTTACCACCAACCGGATATGTCCAACAACAGAACTGTCACTTCCTGTGCTCATGAATATTCATTTGAAACAGTATATTTTCTCTCTTTTGAAGGGTTCTTTAGATGGCTAAGTGTCCAATCCTTTTAAACCACTTTAAAAGTGTTTCTGAAAGGGAATCTATTTGTTATATGGCCCTACCTGGAACCGTTAAGTGTTCTCCTGAGAGATGAGGCATTGGATATTTAACTGTGCTGGATGGAAGTATTTTTTTTTCTTTCTTCCAAAAGTGTAAAAGGATTCCTCAAGTGATTGTTTGGTTATTAAGTATTTTTCACTTCCTAAATTGGTTTTACTTTATGAAATATTCTACTTATAACCTTCAAGCAAGCCCTTTAGTGTGCTACTGTGCATGGAGCTAATCGCCAATTTTATCTTTGGACATTAAACTGCAAGGCAGCAATATAGGCATGATAATGACAATGAGTCTGTTTTCATCACATATACATTATAGAACACTGACATAATTTTCTTCTCATATCCCAGCATGTCAGGAAGTTGGGGTCAGAGTGCAGGGTCAGTCATGATACAGTGCCCCTGGAGCAGAGAGGGTTAATGGCCTTGCTAAAGGGCCCAACAGTAGCAGCTTGGCAATGCTGGGGTTTGAACCCTGATCAGTCACCCAGACCCTTATCCACCAAGCCACCACTGCCTCAAAACAACACACACTTACAAAGCAGTGTTTCTCAAAGGTTCTTTGGCTAGCCAACCCTCATAACGTGGTTTTAGTCAGATATTTAAAAATCTGATTAAATGTGCTTAATGGACCGCTAAGTTCCGAAAGACGTGTCTCAATGGTTCTTTTCATGCCTGAATTTTAAATCAGCTTCTAACTATGTTTAGGTCGAACTAGCTGTGTCTATGCACTTACAAAAAATGGTTCTTCTTCAGGTAGGCAAGAATTTTCTTTTTTTCCATTCTTAAAATTGGTTTTAAATCTATTAAAGGAGAAACCCCCTCACCTGTCGAACCATTATGGGTGAATAAACCAGCCGACTGTGAATAATCTCCAGATGAACAAACTTAAGGAACCTTACATCTACGTACGCTAAAGTACAAGGAGGCAAACTAGGCATGACACACTTGTTAAAGAAGGTTTCTCAAGGGTACGTTGAATGAATAAGTATTTGCCCAGTGTGTCAAATATAAATGGTAAATGGCGCACTTATATAGCGCTTTTATCCAAAGCGCTTTACACTGTGTCTCATTCACCCATTCACACACACACTCACACACCAATGGGAGCAGAGCTGACATGCAAGGCGCTAACTTGCCATCAGGGGCAACTTAGGGTTCAGTGTCTTGCCCAAGGACACGTCGGCATGTGGAGTCACGTGGGTCGGGAATCAAACCACCAACCCTACGATTAGTGGACAACCCGCTCTACCGACTGATCCACAACCGCCCTTATAAATATAAAGCGTCAAGTTCTACTTGGAACCATTTTGAAAAGGAATCTAAAATCAAAGCAACAACTCGTTACATATGATAGATAGATAGATAGATAGATAGATAGATAGATAGATAGATAGATAGATAGATAGATAGATAGATAGATAGATAGGGCCATTTGTTTTAGAAATGTAGGAAAAACACTTCCTAACATTAGGAATTTCTCCGTCTGCTAATAGTTTCTGTCTAAAACTCCTCCAGTCGTGTGTGCTAATTTAGTTTAGCGTGTTTGAAAGTACACGTCTTCCATCAGCCACTTGTTTTCATGCATAAATTGTTTCTAGTGCCAATTTGATGTTAAAAAAAATATGGGTTTCTTCTTTTATTTATTTATTTCTGCATTTTTGCCTCAAGGGCGACATGAGCTGGTCTATAAAGACTCAGCGCTCTGACAGGCAGAGCTACAGTTTGACAGCTGCGTCTGTTAAAGGAGACAGATGACAGAGACGAGACGCTCAGACACATTTGCTCTGTCTCTCTCTCTCTCTCTCTCTCTGAGACGCGCGTTAAAGCTCTGAAATGTGTATGTGTAAGTTACAGATATACTGCATCATCACTCAACCAGTGAGATCTATTCGGAACCGGTGGAGTCAGAAAGCCGTCTATTTTCCATACCAGTACACATAGCAGGTTGACGTTCGACACTGGGAAACTAGTGGCGGCTCAGAGTAATATCATGCCTTTTATGGAAAACAAACTCCCGCTCTCAAAGCACTGATGTTTTGAATACAACGTGGGAGTTTGTACTGTTAGCAATGCGGCTAATGATGTGAGGAAAACTCTTATTATTGAAAAGGAGACATTACTTCTATGCGTGGGTTTTTGTGAGTGTGTGTGTGTGTGTGTGTGTGTGTGTTTGATTAGTTCTCCATGAGGGACTACGATGATGTTAAACGCTTCATTATTCTATCGTAATAACCAGTTTTTAGGACAGTTCTTATTTTACTCAAAGTAGATAACTGGTAAGAGTGTACTGTTAGTTATCAGTCATACACTCTTCAAAGAAGTGTTCTTCAAAGGTTCTTTGGATGCTTCTAAATTTCTGATCCCTCAACCCTGAGAAGGAAAGCCCTTCTGTGAGTGCGTTCAATCTAATCGTTGATTTTATTCACGGAAATTTCGTCTCATCTGTCTCATCTCGAGCGTCGACCTCTGTTTAAAACATTTTCTTTTAATAGGTCAGTGTCTCATACGTGCTGCTCGGCTATGCAGAGTGAGTACAGAAGAGCTATCAGCTCCCAGCACGTGCTCCATCAGACGACGAGCTTCTCCATCATGAAGCTTATCAGACCGAGATAAACGTGGCAGTAGCATTACTGCTGAGACTAATCCCTGCTGGGGTTAATTCCTGACGGAGGCTGTGATAATCCCCTGAGCACAACCGGACAAGCCGCACACAGGAATCAGGCGTTAACCGCGTTAAATTAATAGTGCAATTCTCCCCTAATGAGGATGTGTGGACAGGAGTGTGGATTAAAATGTGTCGCCTAAAATGCATTAGCTGTTAGCGGGCACGTTATCAGCACGTAGCATTTCCCATCAGGTTAATGTAAGAAATCAATAACATGCGAAAGACTGTTCATCTGAAGAGGTGTTACTAATTGAAGTTACTGTTGAATTACAAATCAGACACGGCTTTGTTTATACTAATACACACACAGACAGTGAATACAAATTTACCTCATATTATTCATTAGGTTTCATTTTAAAAGAATTATATCATTGTTAATATTATTAGCGTGAAATTATATTAGACTCTCGTGGTTAGCACATTTGCCCGCACCTCCAGGGTTGGGCGCTAAAATCCCACCTCCTCCCCGTGTGGGTGGAGTTTGAATGTTCTCTGTGTGCTGCTGGGGTTTCCTCCGGGTACTCCGGTTTCCTTCCTCAGTTCAAAGACATGCATTGTAGGCTGATTAGCATCTCCAAACTGTCCGTAGAGTGTGAGTGTATGTGCGCTATTTGTGGCTTGCAATGGTTCGCCTTGTGCCCAGAATCACCTGGGGGAGGGTTTAGGACAAGCGCTACAGAAAATGGATGGATGGATGGATATATTTAGCTTATTTTTAGGAAAAAAACTATTCATTTATTCCTTGAAAAAAGAAAAATAATCTCTATGGAAAAAAAAGCTAATGTGATCATATTAATAAGACAGTTTCAAACTTTACATTATAAGATATGTTAAATATTTGTTTAACTACCTCAAACTAATTTAGCTTCTTGTCCCCAAGAAATACAGGCTACTACATGAATTCATTAATTAATACGCAATCAGTAAAATATGTTTGACAGGACTAACCACTGTGCTGTAAACAACAATATGTGGACTGTACAATAACACCCGGGCTGTAGAGTATACACTGTGCTGTAAACAATAACACCCGGGCTGTAGAGTATACACTGTGCTGTAAACAATAACACCCGGGCTGTAGAGTATACACTGTGCTGTAAAATATTTTATTGTATATTTAAATAAAAGCATTCAGATGCCTCATGTTAATTACACATCATTTCTAATGCACAATGAGATCCTGAGGCCGCATCATCACTCGAATTAGTTCATTATTCAGCTCAAAACATAGCGATGTCGGTTTGCCTTAAAGAAACAAAAACATTACAATGTCTTTATGCAAATTTTATGCAAATGTCATGCACAGTCTATTATTATTAAAGCTATAGAAACGTTCATGGCTGTTCACTAAACCAGTGTATTATTTGTTTAATGCCTGATGGTGTGATGCAGCCTCTCTCTCTCTCTCTCTCTCTTTCTCTCTCCCTGTCTCTCTCTGTCTCTCTCTCTCTGTCTCTCTCTCGGTCTCTCTCTCTCTGTCTCTCTCTCTCTCTCTCTCTCTCTCTCTCTCTCTCTCTCTCTCTCTCTCTCTCTCTCTCTCTCTCTCTCTCTCTCTCTCTCTCTCTCCCTGTCTCTCTCTGTCTCTCTCTCTCTCTCTCTCTCTCTCTCTCTCTCTCTCTCTCTCTCTCTCTCTCTCACTCTCTATTTCTCTCTCTCTGACTGTCTCTCTCTCTCTCTCT
>JAFFST010050178.1:0-11842 GCA_022414735.1 Noturus placidus | reverse complement strand
CGAGTTGACTCTTTGAACTGAATATTTGACTCAGATATTTGACTTGAATATTAGAGTTGACTCTTTGAACTGAATATTTGACTCAGATATTTGACTTGGATATTCGAGTTGACTCGTTGAACTGAATATTTGACTCAGATATTTGACTCGGATATCCGAGTTGACTCTTTGAACTGAATATTTGACTCAGATATTTGACTTGAATATTAGAGTTGACTCTTTGAACTGAATATTTGACTCAGATATTTGACTCGGATATTCAACTTGACTCTTTGAACTGAATATTTGTGTCACATATTTTAGTGGGCTCTTTTGTGAAATATAAGTAAACACTGAACTACTGAGATTGACTGAGCTCGTCAGGGTGATTTCCTAAATTCATCTCCAGCCTGATCACTGGCTCTGTAGAACCACTGTGCAATTAAGAAATTGGTTTTAAATTGAATCCGATTGTCAAGGACACAGATGTGCATGCTTCGTCTTAGATGCGGAAGCGCTAACCTTTCATCTCGCTCATTATTGCTGAATTATTTCAGAGAAAATTCACATTTCACACCAAAATCCCTTTTTTTTTACACACAGCAGGAACTTATTTCAGGCTCTGTAAATAGAAGGCCATGCATATTTATACATGCACTGATGAATAACGTTGTCAGCTAATTCAAATAGATTGGACCCTAATGATCAAATGAAATAATAATTTATGACAGTTAGGCTTTGAGCCGATAGTACACTGAATTATGCATGGGCTTCATTGATTGGTCATCTTTCGGAAGAAAAAGAGATGCATTCTGGATGCACGTTTCTTTCAGTTTCTCTCCCGATTCACGCGGATGTGTTGGGTATTTTATCTGATTCCACGTGAACTCATATGTGAACGGATATGAGTGGATGTCATGAGAAGTTAAACCATGAAGTTAGAGATATTTCTTTGTTTTCAATTCAATGTGTTTATTTAATTCCCTTTTTTTCTTCTCTCCCAGAAGCTGGCTCATTAGCAGAGCAATGACAATTCATCTCCAACTGTGAAGTAACGAAGTTAACACAATTACAGACAAATATCAAAGCATTTAATCGGTGCCACCTCACACATTATAGCAGTGAGTGAGGAGTCCTTATGCTTCAGAAGAAGAATTATCTTTTGATGTGGAAAGAGGACGCGACACATCTGAAAATCTTTGGCAGAAAGCTGATAAACATGTCATTTGGCGAAACATTCAGCTCTTTGTTTTTTTTTTTTTTTGTTTGTTTGTTTGTCTTTTTCCACACCTGGATGCAGCCAGCTGTGATCCTCACACATTGTTCAACAGAATTGAGGTCTCCAAGAAAGAAAGTTCTTTACCTTGTTCAACACCAAGTGAATCATGGCAAGCATTACACCAATAATGCTAGCTGGAAGCACTGATTTGCCTAGACATCCCTAGATAATAGACAGAGTTAGCTTCTTATAGTCAAGATTCCCAACTGTTGATTAAACTCCCAGTGTGATTCATGCTGAGGATTCACTACTAGCGGTGTAATGAAGTTACTGTTACAGCGTATCCCCAAGTGTCCCGAAATAAGGATTGGCTCCATGTATATGGGAAAAGTCCATTCCAGGGTGTATCTCCACTTCATTTCCAGTGTTCTGTGACCCTAACCGGGAAGTGAGAGAGACTGACAAACTGGGTTTAGCTTTATCTGAAAACCACACTAGCATCATCCGGGTTCTAAATCCTGAAACATACACGGGATAAGGTGGAAGATGGATGGATGGATGGATGGATGGATGGATGTGGGTGATGGTCTGCTGTGAATCAACACTCCCTGACAGCTGCAATCAGAAGGCTCTAGACTGAAGCCTGCATAATAGACCTGCTTATGATAGGGAAGTCCTGGAGCTGGGCGATTTACAACCACAATTACAGAGAGAGTGGAAAAGAGAGGAGGGAGTAAATTAGAGAGAGATAGATAGAGAGAGAGAGAGAGAGAGAGAGACAGAGAGAGAGAGAGAGAGAGAGAGAGGGAGAGAGACAGAGAGAGAGAGAGAGAGAGAGAGAGAGAGAGAGAGAGAGAGAGAGAGAGAGAGAGAGAGAGAGAGAGAGAGAGAGAGAGAGAGAGAGCTGAGAGACAGAGAGTGAGAGAGACAGAGAGAGAGAGTAGAGAGAGTTAGAGAGAGAGAGAAAAATAGAGTAAAAGTAAAAGCAGAATAAAAAGAAAGGATAGAGATATAGTCGACAGATAGATGAATGATAATGGCACTGGCTCTCCACATGAGGAGGTGGTGTTTATGGTGCAGTCAAATTGGGGTTGGTTTGAGCCAGACCAGGATGATCTGAAGGCTTGATAGTAAAGGCATTAGCTCTTGTTTCCAGTCCCATGTGAGTGTTTGACACCAGTTTGTGGTTGTGACTTGGTGTAATGAAACCTGCACAAGGTAATATTGAGGGTTAAATATGTTAGGAAGTGCTTTATGAGCTGCTTATCCCTACATTTATTCTATCTTATTATTCTATTATATCTATCTGACGGGGGCGCACGGTAGCTTAGTGATCAGCATGTTTGCCTTACACCTCCAAGGTCCGGGGCTCGAGTCCCGCTGATGCCATGTGTGTGTGGAGTTTGCATGTTCTTCCCGTGCATCGGGCGTTTCCTCTGGGTACTCCCCAGTCCAAAGACATGCATGGTAGTCTAGGCGGCTACCATGGCTTAGTTAGGGCGGCTGTCGCTCAGTGGGTAGAGCGGGTTGTCCACTAATCCACTAATCGTAGGGTTGGTGGTTCGAATCCCGGCCCGGTTGATCCCATGCCGAAGTGTCCTTGGGCAAGACACTGAACCCTAAGTTGCCCCCAATGGCAAGCTAGCACCTTGCATGCAGCTGTGCTACCATTGGTGTGTGAGTGTGCTCTCATTAGTAAGTCGCTTGTAAATGTAAAAATGATATTTCTGTAAAGCTGCTTTGAGACAATGTACCATTGTAAAAAGCGCTATACAAATTGATTGATTTAATTTATAGTCTGATTGGCGTGTCTAAAGTGTATGAATGGGTGTGTGAGTGTGAATGTGATTGTTCCCTGTGATGGACTGGGACCACCAGGGTGGACCCTGCCTTGTACTCGATGCCTCCTGGGATAGGCTCCAGGTTCCCCCTGACCCTGAAAACGAGTAAGTGGTAGAAGATGGATGGATGGATCTATCTGATGCTTTTGTCCCTTTGGTTTGCTTTAATTTTAACAAGCAGTTTAATCTATGCTGCCATTTTTACTGCTATTAATATTTGTGTTTCATACCACAGAACAATTCACAGAGTCGTGTTGTAATTACAGCAGGAGTAACTTCACCCACCCCTTTATCCTGTGTTCGATCAACTCGGCTGTACACATGAGTGTACTTAATAAATTGTATTTTATTGTATTTAAAATATAGGCAGTACACTCCAGCTCTTTGGAAGGACTGGACATCCGTGTATATGGGGATTGCTTGGTGGATTTTAGTGGAAACCCCGCACTGTACATTTACGGTCTTCCTGTATCATGTTTGTCCTTTGTGACCCTGTCCTGGTGTGTGCTTGGTACAAGAGCACCTGTACATGTGTTTTCTGCTGTGAAACAATGGCATCCGAGTCAAAAGCCTCAAGAGACGCCAAAGTCACGCATGCTGTTATCAAATTCGACCATCTGTGAGAGACTCCTGGGAGTCAGTATAGGATAGAGCCAATATGGCTGTCTCCCTTGACATGACAGTGGGATATTTAAAAAAAAAAAAAAGAAAGAAAGAAAATGAATGGCCACTATGAACACGAACAAAGAGAACACAATAAAAAAGTGAGGGTGAGAAAGACAACATACACGAGTATGTAAGCACAAAATCACTAACTTCCCTATATATATATATATATATATATATATATATATATTCATTTACAAAACAATAGAAGGAGTGGAAATTGGACATGTTTGAACCCCCCCCCATCCCCCGCCCCAAATACTCTGAGGGTGTATATTTCAACTATATAAGATATAACCACAATTAAATAAATAAATAAATAAATAAATAAATAAAAAAGGTACGCAACATCATGGAGTATGAATAACAGATTGCTGATCCTTGCTCTTGTGTTTCATTGCAGTCCTCATACGGAATGTCCCCGCCGGTTGGTGATTTGCGCATGGCTTGCAGGTCTTATACAGAGTTGGCCAAACTCACTTAACTTCGCTAAGAGAGTTAACGGCCAACTTGCAGGGAAAGGGAAAAAAAAAAAAAACCTCTGAAATCGTAATTAGTCGGGAGGAACCATCTGAATAATCAAATCCAGCCTCGTTCCGAGGGCTTCTGAAATTAAATTAGCCTGCTTCATATACTTCTTGGCGAGTAGATCTGTGTCTTTTATTTTCTATTCGCTCTAAAACGTGCTGCCGGGATGAGCCGGTCCCTCGTGACTTGATAGGAATCTAATTAGGAGTAATCAATACGCCTGCTCCCGTTCTCCGTCTCTCCATCGCTCTGTGTTTCGCCTCTCTGCCCTCGTCCGCTAGCCAGAACTGTTTTTATTTCATCAATTATGGAAAAAGTAATACGATTTGCTCAATTTCTGTTTGTAAAATATTCCATCATTCTTCAAATAGGTCAGCACAGTGAGTTCTTATTGACCGAGTGCAGTCAAAACAATAACGTAATGACATGGAACGTGCAGAAGAGCGAATGTGCTCGGGACTCTCTACGTGTCACCACAGCACTGCTGAATTCTGGATTCTGACTAGTCAGGAGGTGTTGATTCAGCAGGGAAAACCACACTACAGGCCATGCTTGGGGTAATGCATGGGTGGGGAAGGAGGGGTTTGGGTGTGATGCAACACAACATGTATGTGGAGTGCTGCTACCCTCCCCTCAGAACAGTACTTTTTATATAATACAGCAATTTATCAGTGATTCCTTATTTGGTTTCCCACTGTGGATCCACTTTGGTCCATATATTTTGACATAGCGTTTGCCGTTCCTGTCGCAACCCTCTCTGATTTCCAGGCTTGGGACGGGCACTGAGAGTTCACTAGCTCACGCAACGCTCCAGTGGCTGGGGTTGGTTCACTGACTGCAAATCTAACCCGGGTCACGGCGGCGGAGAGAGTGTCGCTTGCTACTCACTAGTCCACAAGGGAACCAGCAATTTATCAGTGATTGTATTGATTATAAAGTTTAATTTATTAATGCACAACCTGTCACACATTTTGGCAGCGTGTAGTTAAACTTAATGTCGTAGAACATCCGAGAAAAAAATTAGTTCCTGTTCCATCTTACATTATAGACGTGATCGACAGTCATTCCTTCTCTCTCTCTCTCTCTCTCTCCCGCACTTTCTCTCTCCCTCATTCTCTCTCTCTCTCTCTCTCTCTCTCTCTCTCTCTTTCTCTCTCTCTCTCCCTCACTCTCTCTCTCCCTCATTCTCTCTCTCTCTCTCTCTCTCTCTCTCTTCCTCATTCTCTCTCTCTCTCTCTCACTCTCCCTCATTCTCTCTCTCTCTCTCTCTCTCTCTCTCTCTCTCTCTCTCTCTCTCTCTCTCTCTAAAAACACAGCCTGTCACTCTACAGAGAGACCGGAAAGAGTAAACTCCTCTGTCCTGAAGACTTTCAACCGAGATGCCTCCGATAAATGTTAAATAAAGGCATCCTAAATGTCACCACAATGATTATTAGCTTTGTTAAACATCAACATGCTTTTGAAATACGTTTTTTAAAGAAATAAATTATTGTTATTATTAGTCTTAGATGATGTGGAGCGTCTGCCTTGAAAGTCCTTGTGAATGAGCTGTTAATACAGAAATGATGATATTAATAGATGAGTGCATTAATAGATTATAAACCTATCGTTTATGGTGCAGCTGGAACTACTACCCGGTCCGCGCTGTAATACGGAAATAATACACACCTTTGGACCAGTACAGCTGGAGCCTTCAAACCGTGCCGATTTTTTGTTTATTTATTTATTTATTTTTTTATTTAAAGTTGTGGTAGTCTGTGCTGTAGTGTAAAAGGAATAAAACACATGGGGAATTGAAATTAAAGGAAAATATGGTGCAACTTCAGGGTGGTAACAGGAACTCCCTGTTGTTGATGATTTTCCTATAAACGATCAGCAAGAAATAGAATGTTTTATTCACTGTGCTTTTTTCTCAATATACACACAATCCCACAATGCACTGGGGCAGCCTGCTCAAAGGCTCTGGACTGTTGCATTAAGGTAAGTAATGTCAGAAATGATTCTGTTCATCTGAACACAAGACAAAATCCCTATAACTATGTACGTCCACATCTCTCTCTCTCTCTCTCTCTCTCTCACACACACACACACACACACACACACACACACACACACACACACACACACACACACACACACAGCACTTCATTTGGCAGTTACAGTGGATTTGTCTGTAGTGGAGATTGTAGTGGACATTTCACGCATCACTTGTTTACAGAAGTGCTGAATGCACAAACTGAGGTCTGACACATGCATGCACGCACACACACACACACACACACACACACACACACACACACACACACACACACACACACACACACACACATTAGCAAAAGGTTAAATACACATTCATAGACATTCCAGATTCTGATATATGCACTGTCAATTATTCAAGTGTGTGTGTGTGTGTGTGTGTGTGTGTGTGTGTGTGTGTGTGTGTGTGTGTGTGCGTGCGTGCGTGTGCTTGAGAGAGAGAGGGAAAGACAGAGAGCAAGACAGAAAGAGAGACAGACAGATAGATAAACATTAAGATCTTTAGTATAGAGCATTTTGCTGAGAAAGCAATAAGAAGCATAGAGCAGAGAACACCTCTCTCTCTCTCTCTCTCTATCTCTCTCTCTCTCTCTCTCTCTCTGTTCCACATAGCTTGGTTCTCCACAACATATTGGAGATTAATAGGAACTAGCGTGGCCAGCCAGCAGATCTCATAAATCACAAGGATATGAAACAGTCCGCTGAGCTAATAAGCAGTGCACGAATGCAGCGCTGCATCCGGGGCCAGAACGTGACCTGCACCTCATCACTCCGGAAATACAACAAGAAAATGCTTAAACTCTCGTGGAAACCCTGCACCGTGCTCCAGGGGCCCGAACGCACTTTGCGCAATGCTTGAATTCATTTGTATCTAAGTATAATTTTGACTCATTTTTCCATCTTTGGTTTGTTAGAACACTATTTTTATTACGTTACAGCCCTATAACTCCTTATAAACATCATCCATCCATCCATCCATCCATCTTCAACCGCGTACTCCTTTTCAGGGTCACGGGGAAACCTAGAGTCTATCCCAGGAGGCATCGGGCACAAGGCGGGGTACACCCTGGACAGGGTGCCAGTCCATCGCAGGGCACAATCACATACACACCCACACATTCATCCACTACGGACACTTTAGACACGCCCATCAGCCTACCATGCATGTGTTTGGACTGGGGGAGGAAACCGGAGTACCCGGAGGAAACCCCCGACACACGGGGAGAACATGCAAACTCCACACACACATGGCCCTGGCGGGACTCGAACCCAATACAAAAAGTAGTATGTGAAAAAATAAGTACACCTCATGGAAACTGTAGTTTTTGTAGTTTTTGGACAAGCAAACATTTGGTCCTCTTCCAGAGAGTGTTTGTTAATAAAAGCGATGCGCTCTAACAAACGACACATAACAATTGACATGTAGTCATGTTCACAAGTTAAATGAACAAAAAAAAAAATAGATCAGTCACATGGAAAAAGTAAGTACACGTAAGTAAGGGAGTGCAGATAGAACAACTCATATCTAGTGTCTGGTGTTCCCGTTGTTATTCAGGTGTGTGGTGTCATCCTGCCAAGATCTAAAGAGTTCTGGCAAGGCATTTAAAAAAGATCCAAAGTTGTTGTTGTTGTTTTTTTTTAATACATCAATCCAGTATAAGGAAAATAATCTGCAACTGGTGCCGATTTCAAACAATTACCAGTTTGTCCAGGACTGTCCGTCCCAGCAAAGTCAGCCCAAGAGCAGACTTGGTGATGCAAAAAGAAATCTCAAAGAGCCTCAAAATTTCATCAAAGGATCTACTAGTACAGTGGTGCTTGAAAGTTTGTGAACCCTTTAGGATGTTCTATATAATTGCATAAACATGTCCTAAAGGTAGATAAAGAGAAGCCAATTAAAAAAATGGGACAGAAACGTATATTTTGTCATTTATTTATTGAGGAAAATGATCTATTGGCGGCATAACTGTGACTGGCGAAAGTATATCAACCTTTAGGATTAGCAGTTTACTTTTAAGGTGAAATTAGAATCAGGTGTTTTCAATCATCGGGATGACAATTAGGTGTGAGTGAGTGAGTGCCCTGTTTTATTTAAAGAACAGGGAGCTATCAGAGTCTGATCTTCACAACACATGTTTGTGGAAGTGTATCCTGGAATAAACAAAGGAGATTTCTGAGGACCACAGAAAAAAGATTTGTTGATGCTCATCAGGCTGGAAAAGATAAAAAAAAAAAAAAAAACATCTCTAAAGAATTTCGACTCCACCAACAAAAATCACTCCAAGAGCAAGACCTGTAACACTGAACTGTGAGGTCAAAAACAAACCCAGGGTAAGTTCTAAGTAACTAAAGGCCTCTCTCACATTGGCTAATGTTAATGTTCATGAGTCCACCATGAGGAGAACACTAAACAACAATGGTGTACATGGCAGGGTTGCAAGGAGAAAGCCACTGCTCTCCAAAAAGAACATTGCTGCCCCTCTGCAGTTTACTAAAGATCACATGGACAAGCCAGAAGGCTTTTGGAAAGATGTTTTGTGGACAGATGAGAACAAAATAGAATTGTTTGTTTCTATCATAAGACCCTTATCCCATCTGTCACATCACGAGACATAAGGGATTAGGATACGGAAGTAATTGCAGTTACGGGTTTTATTAAAGGAGCCAGGCAGACAAGTCAAAAACGTGAAACAGATGCGTAGTCAAAAACAGGCAGTGGGTCGGGCGATCAGCAAACAGCATAAACGGGCCCATAAAATTGCATAAAATTGCCCGTTTACAGCATAAACAGGCAAAGCAGGAATCGAAATTGCGGTCACAGAAAACAGGGTCAAGACACAAAACAAGAAACATGAACTATTACTATGAACTGGGAGCGTAAAACACCAGCGTGGTCTATGCAAACTAATCTAACGTTAAATTAACTGAATCAATCTAACTATACTAACTATAATACTCAGCAAGGTGTCAAGCGAAGTGAGCGGTATGTATACCAAACATAATCAGCGTTAACTGGCAGCTGAAAACAATAAAGGTACACCCCCGAACAACAACCAATAACAGAACAGAGACGAGACAGAACAGAAACAAAATAGACGCACATGTCCATGGTAAACAATGTCACATTTGTCAACAGCTAAAGAGTGGGCGCTCGCACACCTTGCTCCTGCATGTGATACATGGTGGTGGTAGTATCATGGTTTGGGCCTGTTTTGCTGCATCTGGGCCAGGACGACTTGCCATCATTCCAGCGAATTCTAAAGGAAAATATCAGGACATCTGTTCATGAACTGATTCTGAAGAGAAAGTGGATCATGCAGCACGAGAACGAGCCTAAACACAGAAGTTGTTCTGCCAAAGAATGGTTAAAGAAGAGTAAAGTTAATGTTTTGGAATGGCCGAGTCAAAGTCCTGACCTTAATCCAATTGAAATATTGTGGAAGAACCTGAGGCGAGCGGGTCATGTGAGGAAACCCACCAACATCCCAGAGTTGAATCTGTACTAAAGTTACTTTAGCCCCTATACTTTAGTACTGTACTTTAACCTTAAATAAACAAAATATGAAACGTCTGACTTAAAAATGTGAAATGCGCCCCTTAAAAATCTTGAACTGTCCACTTAAAAAGAAAAAAAAAAATCCTGATATGTCAGCTTTAAAAATTTATGAAATTGCTATCATTAAAAACTGAACAATGTGAAATTAAAAAGCCCAAAATGTCCACCTTAAATACACAACCATCAACTTTAAACAACCACAATATACACCTTAAAACCATGAAGTGTTTAACTTACATACTCAAAATGTCCACCGTAACTTTGAAAACACTGAATGTTCACATTACATACCCAAAATATTCACCTTAGAAACCTGAAATGTCCACCTTAACATCCACTTTAAAGACCTTTACTGTGGACCTTAAAACCCTGAAACATCAACAAAATATCCACCTTAGAAACCTGAAATGTCCACCTTAACATCCACTTTAAAGACCTTTACTGTGGACCTTAAAACCCTGAAACATCAACAAAATATCCACCTTAGAAACCTGAAATGTCCACCTTAAAGCTTTTCATAGATTGCACATGCATGAACAGTTGTAAATGTTGTAGGACAGGGGTGTCAAACTCAATTGCACAGGGGGCCAAAACTCAAAACTCGCGGGCCGAACAGTATAACCATTTATTTAACAGACTAAATATGTATGTTTTTTAACCATTAATATGAAGCAAAATACAGGATATCATTCCAAAATAAATACATTTCAACTTAAAATATTTTGCTCTTCATAAAAAAATATCCTGTCAATACAATACATTCAAAATCTGTACATGCTGGAATATTAAAAAATCTGAAAATATAAATAAAAAATTGAATTTAAAGCAAAAGTATAATCATAACAAATCATAACATTCCATTTTCTTGTCCTATTTAGTCAGAGCCTGATACTTGGAGTCTTTTCTTTGCAACAAGTTCGTTTATGTTTGGGGTTAGGTTCTGTGTTGTGGAGATTCTCAGGATCGATTGCAGGTGTTCATCAGTGAGGCGACTCCTGTGTGACGTTTTGTTAATTTTCATCACAGAGAACAGCTGCTCGCATAGATATGTGCTGCCAAACATGGACAGGATTCGAGCCGCATGTTGGCGGAGCTGCGGCATCGCTTCAGGAATGAAGCGAGTGAACTGTGCTGGCCCCGCAGTGTCGTACTTTGCCTTCAGTGTCCCGTTACATTGCAGTTCTATCAGCTCCATCTGCATTTCTACAGGTGCGGTTTCCACATCGACTGCCAATGGGTTGCGAAGCAGCTCGAAGTTACTTTTCTGTGCCTCAAAGTCACTGAAGCGTCGTGCGAACTCAGTGCGCAGCAAAGGTTTTCAGCAAAGGTGGCATTTGGGAAAACTGTGGCACTTTCTTGGTTCCGTATTACTTGGCAACAGGGAAAGTGAGACAAGTTGCATTGGTGCATTTGTGTCTCCCATAAGCGCAGCTTCACTTGAAATGCCTTCACTGCATCATGCATATCGGTTATTATGTGCTCCCGTCCCTGGAGTTGAAGGTTTAAAGTGCTAAGATGCGACGTTATGTCAGCCAGGAATGCCAACTCACATTTCCACTTTTCATCCCGCAGAACTGTGCAGTCTTTCCCCTTACTGTCCATGAACTGGCAGATTTCCTCTCGCAGCTCAAAGTGTCTTTTAAGAACTTTTCCCCGACTTAGCCACCGGACCTCCGTATGATATGGAATATCGCCCAACTCGCTATCTATTTCTCGCAGAAAAGACTGGAATTGGCGGTGATTTAAACCGTGGGCTCTGATAAAGTTGACGGTTTGTGTTACAGTGTTCATCACATGATCCATTTTTAGGACTTTAGCACTCAGCGATTCCTGGTGTATGATGCAGTGATAACACTGTCAACTCACCGGCACAGTTCTCCTCCCGCATCTTTGACCGCATCCTTCCCGCCAGTCCATTTTTTTCACCACACATCGCAGGTGCGCCATCTGTTGTAAGTCCGACGAGTTTTTCCCACGGCAGTTTCATGTCGGTTACACTTTGAAATACATTTCCAA
>JAFFST010050169.1:99973-115175 GCA_022414735.1 Noturus placidus | reverse complement strand
CCCCCCCCTCAATGATGACGTCATCATCTTAGATGTACACTTTTACTTTTTTACTTTTACTTTTAGGGGGTCTGGAGCTGCCATGTGTGGTCGGGAATTATCTCCTAATAATTTGTACT
The DNA here is from genome assembly GCA_022414735.1 of Noturus placidus. Classification (NCBI taxonomy): domain Eukaryota; kingdom Metazoa; phylum Chordata; class Actinopteri; order Siluriformes; family Ictaluridae; genus Noturus; species Noturus placidus. The sequence goes on along the minus strand of JAFFST010050169.1, from coordinate 115,056 downwards.
TTGTTAAAATACCACAGAAATAGTGACGTCACACGCACATCCTGTGGCGTATAACACACCACAGGATGTGCGTGTGACGTCAGTATTTCTGTTTGTTTGTTTGTTATTTTGGCAATTTGCAAATATTTCAGTAAGTAAATAAATAAATGATAACCCTGAAAAGGAGTAAGCGGTTGAAGAAGGATGGGATGGATGAACGTGACAGTGGTGACACTAAACACGGGGAAGATGCAAATACATTGATGACGTAATCACGTCCGTGAACCCGTCGTCGTCGTCGTCGTCATCAGACGTCATCGTACCCTTCACCCCCCCCCCTGATGACGTAATATATGGACCACCCCTAATCTGTGATATTATTTAGGACGGATAGTAGGCGAATTGGGACGCAGGAACTGTCTCAGAGTCATTAGCATGGTTATTAGCCTATTGTTATAGGAAGGGAATAATTCCCAAAAATGTCTTTCAATTCTTGTATCTGGAAGTTACCATTTAGTTTGACATGTTTAAGAAAATCCCTAAAAATCGCCACACCACACTCCAGTCAGTAGGTGTCAGTAACGCGGTCTGTCCACTGAAAAACATATCAAAGAAGAAGAAAATGAGCAGCGAAGAAGAAGAGTAAAGGCTTTAGCGCCAAGTGTTTTATTATACAAGATTTATATGTAAAATTTGTACGTAACCGTGTTAAATAGGTGAATATAAGACAGTTATATATCAGTTAGTGTATCTCTGTTTACTATACAAACACAGTTAATGATACAGTTAAACTAGGCTGATTTTCCTGACCTAAATATTGTGCAGATTTGAAATAAAACTTTTCTCCTTAAGGTTGTTATGACTTTCTATACTGAACTACATTCTCTTGTTTGTTAAGCTTGCAGATGCTTGATCGTTGAGAAGGATGCCTCTGTCAACTCAGTCCCAATCAGGAAATGATGAGTATGTTCTGGTAGCTAGTCTGGATAATGTGAGGAACCTTTCCAACATCCTGAAAGCGATATCCTTCAAAGACCATGCGATATTTAATGTAACACAAAACGGACTAAAAGTTACCGTGGAAGAGTCCAAATGTCTTCAAGCAAATGCTTTCATTCAGGTTGGTGCTCGGAATAGATCATTTGAAAATACTGAAAAGTTTGAGTCATTGGTTTGTGTAATAGAAAGTGTGTTTGCTTCTGTAGGCGGAGATCTTTCAAGAGTTCATCCTGAAGGAGGATGTTGTTGGGTTTCAGGTGAACCTCACAGTGCTGCTGGATTGCCTCACCATCTTCGGAGGAAGCACGGTGCCAGGCAAGTAGTGCAGACTGTAACTATAAGTATATAGATAATCATAGATCAATAATTATGTAAGTAAAACATCTATAGGATCTGACACTGATGTATAAAGGGTGCATCTCTGTGGTTAGTTCACCTCATCTCTTCATCTTTTCTCATTAAGGAGTGAGCACAGCTCTGAGAATGTGTTACAATGGCTATGGCTACCCATTAACACTGTTCCTGGAGGAAGGAGGAGTGGTAACCGTTTGCAAGATTAACACCCAGGAGCCAGAGGAGCCTTTAGATTTCGATTTCTGCAGCACCAATGTCACCAACAAGGTGATCCTTCAATCAGACAGCTTGAAAGAGGCATTTTCAGAGCTGGACTTGACCAGCGAGATCCTGCAGCTAACAATGTCGCCAAGTCATCCCTATTTCAGGTGCAGATATATTGATAAATAAGATTTTTGACCAACACTGAAGAGAGACGCAAAAATTTTTAACTGGTATAATTTTGATTATTACTATTTTAATGTACACAGTTTTACCATGTGTGATCAAATTAAACCTTACACACTAAATGTTTGTAATATCCCTCAAAGATAACTTCTTCTTTCCCCACAGGCTGTCTACATTTGGAAATTCAGGAAATGCTCATTATGACTACCCCAAAGACTCTGACATGATGGAATTGTTCCAATGTACAAAGACACAGACGAACAGGTAAAAGAAGACCTGTCTTTTGTCATTCCCTAGTCGACCATATTGTGGGCTATTAAAATGCAGCCATTTTGTATTGTTGTCCAAATTTTCCAAATTTACACTGTTTAGCCATAACATTAAAATCACTGACAGGTGAAGTGAATAACATTGATTATCTTGTTTCAGTGGCACCTGTCAAGTGATGGGATACATTAGGCAGAAAGTGAACACTCAGTTCTCGAAGGTGATGTGTTGAAAGCAGGAAAAGTGGGCATGAAAAGTGTACAGATGTAAGCGACTTTGACAAGGGCCAAATTGTTATGGCTAGAAGACTGGGTCAGGACTTTGGGGTGTTAGTCGTTAGTACCTACCAAAAGTGATCCAAGGCAGGACAACCAGCAACAGAGTCATGGGCACGCAAGGGTCATTGATGTACATGGGGAGCAAAGGCTAGCCCACCTGGTCCAATCCCCCAGAATAGCTACTGTAGTACAAATTGCTGAAAAAGTTAATTCTGGATATAATAGAAAGGTGTTAAAACACAGAGCATCACAGCTTGCTGTGTATGGGGTTGCGTAGCCACAGACCGGTCAGAGTGCCCCTGCTGAACCCTGTCCACCACTGAAAGTACCTACAATAAACATGTGGGCATCATAACTGGACCATGGCACAATGGAAGAAGGGGGTCTGGTCTGATGAATCAAGTTTTCTTTTACATCATGTAGACGGCTCTTACCTGGGGAAGAGATGTGAACAAGAGCGTGAATAAGAAATAAGAAATGATGAATAAGTGAGTGAGGGAGCGATTTTAAACACAGTGATGGTGTTGCAAAGGCACTTGAAAAGTATAAACCGAGTTGTGCAGGGTGTACACAGAGGTACAGCCAGGACACTTGGCATTAGGTTTTAAATGTTACCTGGGAAATTTGATTTACTGATACCATTTACTGTCTATCAGCTTCATATTGTCCAGGTACAGTATGTTTTGTTTTCTTTTCTTTTTGTTCTGTGGATACAATGTAAGTGAGTCGCCTACTGAAGGCTCTACTAGACTATCATATATCTAATCCCTGGATCATGAGTTTTGTCTGTTCTCTTACTGATCTTACAGGTACAAGATGTCACTACTAAAACCCTCCACTAAGGCACTGGCTCTGTCCTGCAAGGTGTCAGTGAGAACAGATACTCGAGGTTTCCTCTCATTACAGTATCTTGTACGGAATGATGATGGACAGATTTGTTTTGTTGAATATTATTGCTGTCCTGACGAAGAGGTTGATGAAGAATAGAAGAACATAAAGGACAATATGTGGTCCTTGTTAAAACTGGGTTTTTCGTTCTCTCTCTGTGTGTACATGTGGAACTGGGATGCTACAGATTGAGCTGTTCATTGTGATGATTTTCAGGACCATAATTTTTAAAGGTTCTGTGGTTTGTTGTACATTGTATATTTGATATAGCTGTAACTAACTGTATAATATTACAAGCAATATTTTGTAATGTAGTACTATATGAATAAATAATGACAATAATGAATTCAAATTTGGACCATATTGGGGGGCTTGGGTAAGATATGGTTCACAGATTATTCCCCATTTCCATGTAAACCTTCTCTTTAAAAAAATTTAAAATAAATCATAGCTCAGATTTATTTGATAAATATAATCCAATATATTAGTCAAATATGCACCAATTAACTGCCAATTCAACTGCCTAATATTGTGTATTAAACAAGTATAATAACTTCGATTGTTAGAGATCAACAGCAACCCCAACCGACCCCCATTTATTATTGGAGACCACAGCCAAAAACTAAATAAACATGTGATTTACTTGTAAAAGGCATGAGTCTGGTGTACTTGAGCAGGGAAAGACTGGGCAGGGGAAATAACAGGAAAAGGGAAGTCCAGGTTAAATATTTCTAGATTGTGAAAAGCTGGTGGTATTTAACACTGGTTCTTAAAGTAGTCAGGGGGTCTTTTATTTGTCTTTTTTGTTACACTGTTGAAAATCATAACTTGAAGTTTTTATATTAATTCTTGAATTCTTAAAGTTATTAGCCTGTTTATCTGATTACTTGAATTGAAATAGTTTAACCCAAACTAAAACAAGTAACCTGTTAAGTTCTGTCAGTGGAAGATTCAGGAATAAAAAGCTCTATGGCACCAATACATAGCCAGAAAATTATTGTACACATATATTACTGTGCAAAGAGCTTAGGCACCCTATTTTTTTAGTAAAAACTTTGTTATAGATTTTTATTTTATGACTTCTACATTATCGAGTCAGTACAAAAACATTTGATTCCCAAACATTAGATTTCCAGCACAAAATTTAATGTTACTGAAAAAAATATTTGTATGCCAGTAAAGAAAGCAGCATATTAAGTAAGAGAGCACTTTTCAGACAAAAAAAAAACACAATGAAGGCTACAACAGTCAAAGTCTCCAGAAGAACCGTGGCTGGTTCTGTATGTTTCAACAACGCCAGATGACTGACAGCAGCTTAATAAAGTTGAGACGTTGGATGCTTATTAACTTCCTCTTACTTAATTCTGATAAGACAGAAGTACTAGGACCACGTGTAGCTAGAAGTAAGCTTTATGATCTCATTGTAACTCTGGATGGACTTTCTGTTTTGTCATGTGCAGCAGTAAAAGATGGTGTGATTATTGACTCCAGTCTATCATTTGAAGCTCATGTAGATAATATTACTAGGATAGCCTTCTTTCATCTCAGAAATATTGTCACTACATGATGCAGAAATATTAGTTCATGCTTTTATCACCTATAGACTAGATTAATGTAACGCCGTACTGTCTGGACGTTCCAGTAGGAGCATAAACAAACACCAGTTAGTCCAGAATGCAGCTGCTAGAGTCCTAACTAGGACCAGAAGATACGACCACATCACCCCGATCTTATCAACGTTGCACTGGCTCCCTGTGAATTCACGCATTAATTATAAAATACTATTATTAACCCATAAAGCACTAAATGGTCTCGCACCACAGAATCTAAGCGATCTTTTGGTTTTCTATGATCCACCAAGCCTACTTAGATCAAATGGTGCAGGTTATTTGTTGGTACCTCAAATAGTGAAGGCTACAGCAGGGGGAAGAGCTTTCTCTTATAGAGCCCCACAGTTATGGAATAGCCTTCCAATTAGTGTTCGGGATTCAGACACAGTCTCAGTGTTTAAGTCTAGGCTTAAAATGCATTTGTTTACTCAAGCATACAATGACTAGACTTTCTGCTACACTAAGCACAGTCCTAACAATCTCTTCACTTCCTTTCTCCTTCTGTCGAACAAGACACGATTTTATGGAGATAATAGAGATCCTGATCCTCTCTGCTCTCCGGACCTGCTTGATCAATTCGGATGTCCTACCTCTACTCCAATTCCAGACTGCTGGGACTATGGCTGCTTCTAAGGCCAAACTTCATTTTACACTATCTGTTGTTATCCTTCTGAGTCTGGTTCCTCTCAATGTTTCTTCCTCTTAACATCTTAGGGAGTTTTTCCTTGCCACCGTCGCCACCGCCTTGCTCAATTGGGATAAATTTGCACATTTAAAATCTGTATACCATGTTTATATGTTTCTGTAAAGCTGCTTTGAGACAATGTCTATTGTAAAAAGTGCTGTACAAATAAAATTGAATTGAAGTTCTGCAAGATGCTCAATAAAACATACAGCTCATTTTTACACTCAGTGGCTTGCTCAGTTGAGATAAATTCGCACCTTAATATCTGTACACCGTGTTTGTATATTTCTGTAAAGCTGCTTTGAGACAATGTCTATTGTAAAAAGCGCTATACAAATAAAATTGAATTGAATTGAATTTCCTTATAAAACTACACTAATTGTACCTGAGACTTCTATTTTTATTTTATTTGATTTTTTTTAAAAGGTCATCACATCAAATATTGGCTTTATTTCATTTATTAATGTTTACTGCTCTTTATAGTATATATATATTTTTTACAATGTAGATACTTTTAATTTCATTATTTTGAAGGCAACTTTCACCCTGTCCAGGGTGTACCCTGCCTTGTGCCTGATGCTTCCTAGGATAGGCTCCAGGTTCCCCTTGACCCTGATAAAGGAGTAAGCGGTAGAGGATGGATGGATGGATGGATGGATGGATTTTGAAGGCATATTTGCTCTACAGCATTAGAAGGCATATTTGCTCTACAGCTCTACAACAGTTGGATTATGTTCATAAAATAAATTTGCACTGAGCTGGAAGTTATTTTGCAGTTAAACGAGGACTGGAAGTTTGATAATCACTAGTGTAAACCATCTTAAATTTCCAGTATTTAACGCACTTAACTAAGTTAATTCACTGGACTGAAACCGGTGTGTCAGTGCGAAGGAAGTACCTCCACAAAAACAACCTACAGTACAAGGAATCTCCATGTCTGTGTTTGAAATTATTCACTTGCTCCATAACAAAATGTCTAGTGCCCAGCAGAGGGCGCTAAAGCACGCTATAAAAGTTACCGAGTTACTACCGCTATCTTGTGGAAAATTTCCATTTAAATAAAAAATTTACTTTTTGAAAACGATATTATTCTTCACACGTTAACTTGTTTACATTTAAAGCACAACTGCTTCAGATTTTGTTTTCCAGGCGATATGTGTGTAATGAAAGATGAAAATGGTGCTGAATTTGGTGGTTATAACATCTTCCAGAAAGTCCTCAAATGGCACACAGGATTGTACGCCACTTATTTCACCACCTGTTTCGACAAGTTATTTGGTTTAATATGATGCAATTGAGGATGTAGCCAATAATGCTAAATGCTAAGGGACCAATCGTTTGTCCTCGTATAGCTGCCGAGGTAACGCTGTTTCCGGGCAGAAGAGCTTGAACTACTGGAAAATAACCACGCATGCGCATTTCATACATCGACTCCACTCTGTGTGTGTGTCCAACTACAAATTATATGTTCTGAGAGAGATTTTAGGCGTTTAGTCTGTTTCTAGTTTAAATGAGATGATGTTTTAGAGTTTAATGTAGGTGGATAATTGCATTACCTTCAAAAGGACTTGTTGCATATTTGTGCACATAAAACCCAGTCCTGAAGTAATTCTGAATTAATGTTGAATCCAGCGGATTAACAGGACTCTGTCTGTTCATGGTCTTATTTCAAACGTGGCCACTTGTGTCTTTCAATACTCGAGAGATTATGAAGCACTTGAATAGATGGCTGTCAGCATACAAGCATCCAGACAAACAGTTGAGGATTTGACCAAGGCATGAAATATAATACAGGGGCAACATCACCTCTCACATAGATGTCACAGATGCAAACATAAGTGAGGTAGGCCACCACGTTGGCCCCCATTTCGCCCCACTAGTGAGTCAACGAGTATCAGGTTCGAGCACAGCTAGGTTTTGTAAACACACACTCAACGGTGACCTAATTGTTGTGACAGTCCAACAATTAGCAACAGGAGAGCTCAGGAGACATAAAGCTAAGGTGCACACCAGAGTCACAAGAGACAATGAGTCATCAACATTACAACATAATGGTGGAAGAGATTATGTAAGAGAAAAGATTATGCAAGAGAAATGGAAACAATGTTCTACAGCATGATTGGATGGATAATTATTTTGGAGACATGCTTAATCAAAGTCTATACGTAGGGAGAAACAATAATACTTATTAAAAAACTGCAAATTATTAAAGCAGTGAGTGTCTGTGGAGTGTGAGATGTCAAAAAAAAGTCAATGCTGAACATGGGGACTCCAAAACAGGCAAAAATTCTTTTTTTTTTTTTGCTTCTGGTAAAAAGAGTTAAACAGCTGTGACTTGTCTGTAGGTAAATTTTTTAAAAAGTCATATACTGCTTTATTTTTTTTATTTAAATAAACTCAGAATGATAAATACCCAACTTGATATTGTAGTTATGCAAATATTAGATTGAGTGGGTTGTATAGTATAGAAAATTTTCCAGTGAAACCGTTTCAGACAAAAGTCCTTCATCAACCATGCAAGCCATGAAACGAGTTATATCAGTTATATCAGCCATTCATGTGAAACCAACCTGCAGGCCAAAGTGAATTTATATTCCATACTGAAGAATGATATCAAATTATAAAATTATGCAGTCATATTAAGCAGATCAAACTCAGTCTTCCCTAGTCAGCCTGAAAGTTTCTTATCAAGGGGAAGCCCCACATACATAAACATGACATTCCTGTGCATTGTGTGAAAAATAGTCTCATGAAAAGAGCCATTGTTAGGTGGTCTGTAGAAGTCACATGAGTTCACAGTGACAACAGCTGGACTTAACAACACACCGTCAGACCAATCGACCCCTGACTCCATCAGTGCTGCTCCTCCCCATTTCCATAGTGCTCCCTAGACTGCAGCCACGTGAGATGATCCCACATGGTGATGATGAGATCATGCCTGTGCATCAGTAACCTAACACCTTCTTCCATATGCATGGTTGAAAGTGGCATCACTGTAAGTGGAAGGTGCACAAATCCTAAGTCACACCTTTAGCATTTTTTTGTGTGCATGTGTGCTATTTGATATACATATGTTGTATACAGTCCTGAAGAAATATTTCAAATAACCTTTCTCTTAATTAAACATAATCTTCAATTAATTTCTTCTTAGCATATGAGGCGGCATAGTGAGATAATTATCCATTCAGATATTCAGATATTTTGTTAATATTCATCCCAAAGGTGTATTTCTTGTTCACACTGTGAGCCTTTCCCCCTTCAGCTTTATAAAATGTCAATACACGAATATTTACTGACCAACTTTATCCTTGCTTACTTCAGTATTATTTGAATTTTTATTTTTGGCTCATCTGGCCATCACTATATTTAACATAGTGAAGTGTCACTATCTAACTGTGTCTGAAATATAATTAAAGATGCATTTTAGCACCAAATGTAAATCGGGTTGTTTATTATGGCTTCTATTTTGCATTGTTTTTCTTTTTCATCCATGGCACGACATCTATGACAGCCCTCATGTCCGTTGGCTGAATTTGCATGAAATCTGACAGACTTACACTTCGTCTTTTCACAGGTTCATTTAATCTTTATATTTATTCTCATTTTAAAAAATCAACACATTTTAGTACACACATTCTTTTTCATAAATATAAAATGATGTTTTGGCTTATTTTATTTTTTTTATTTGTGTAGTATAATTCCAAGAAACATCATCTTTAAGAACTGTACTGTAGAAGTATAAACACTTACTCTGAATATCTAGTTTTGGACAAAACACTAATGGGTACTAATTAGTATTAATATGAACGCTTGCTAACTCTTGCTGAAACTTGTTTCTATTTCCCATATAAACAAACCACTCAATGGAGTTTTGTCAAAACTTTACATGTTGTATCTACAAAATAAGGATGTTCAAAATTAGTAAGGAATGAACACGACGGGGACATGCTGTTATAAGAAAATAATCTATGATGGGGTGGTGTAATGCCTGAAGCAAAGCAGATAATTTTTCCTAAAACAACAAACATTTTAGTCCTTTTATATGACAATGATTTGCAAACAATTACAATTTATTTTATTATTGAATGACACATTGTGACTATAAAGAGTTCTCTGAGCAGCCTCTCTTTTCCTCTCTCGAAGATAAAAAGCAAAAAAAATGCAGTTTGTCAATAACAAAACATTTTAATATTTTAATATTTAGTTTTAGATTATGTCTGACATACAAGTCTCTTACCATTCACAGTTGTTACTATAGAAACAAATGTTAATTTATATAAACTTTCAATTTCACTTACAGCCAGAACTACTGCTGCAATAATAGAACAGCTTCAGTCAACAATGCTGTGGTATAAACCACAACCAAAACAATACCAGTGGATTACATGTATTACTGCTGGCATGCAGGCAAGGATATACCTCGACACAGCAGAAGAGATAACAGCTTAATGTAGTTATAACAGAAAAACAATTGTAATGTATGATATCGTTTGTAACCATTTGTGGCCAATGTAAACATTTGTGAATGAAACTGACACTGACATTGAATGTTGCTGAAATCAGCCTGAGTATCATATCCTCAGAGTACACAATAGGATAAAAAACCCACAATGCCTACTTAGATCAAAAAGTGCAGGCTATTTGTTGGTACCTCAAATAGTGAAAGCGACAGCATGTGGAAGAGCTTTCTCTTACAAAGCTCTGCAGTTATGGAACAGCCTTCCAATTAGTGTTCAGCTGAAAAAAATATTTGTTTACTCAAGCTTAGCATGAATAGACTTTGTTTTATGCAAAGTATCCATCACGGGATAATAAGCATACCTAACAATGTCTTCCTCTCTTTACCGCCCTCTCCTTCTCTCCTTCTGTCGAGCCACACATGATTTTATGGAGATGCCAGTGTTCCTGACCCCTTCTGCTCTCCAGACCTGAGTGATCCTTCCTGATGTCCTACCTCTGGATGGAGCTATAGCCTGGAGATTGGTTAGGATTGTACCGCTTGAAGTACCATGAAATAGTTTTTCGCTGTTGCTGCTGGGACTACGGTTGCTGCTATAGCCTTAGGACTGATTTTACAACATGCAGTTTTGCAATCAAATCTCCTTTGGTGAACATTGGATTAGTTCAACAAACAGACTTCATATAAAAGCCATAATGAACTTTCTTTTAATTTCACACTATCCGTTGTTACCCTGATGAGGATGGGTTCCCTTCTGAGACTGGTTCCTCTAAAGGTTTCTTCCTCATATCATCTTAGAGAATTTTTCCTTGCCACCGTCACCACCAGCTTTCTCAATAGGGATAAATTCACACGCTTAAAATTTGTGTTCTGTGTTTATATGTGTCTGTAAAGCTGCTTTGAGACAACAACCATTGTTTAAAGCACTATACAAATCTAAATAAAATTGAAATGAATAAAAAATAAACAATAAAATAAACAATGAAAAATAAACATAACTATCTGATAACTAAAAGACAACCAGGTCTGTCTGTGTGAACCGGTTCAATTTTTAATCTGAAAAGTTAAGCATTAATTGCCCACTTGTTATAATATAATTAGTGTTTGCATATTTTCACAAATATAAAGCCTTTTGCTAAATGAAATACATTTGCACTGACTGCTGTATACCATTTGAAACATGAGCTAAAACCCAGTCCACCGCTGCACGAAATGCATGTTCTACTCAAAATTCTTTTCAACATGTTTGTCTTTCACCACCCTCCAATTAGTTTATGGGGAGAGACAGCTGCTGTCCTGTGCTACCTCACTCACCCTTGACAGCCACTGTTTAGTAGCCACTTATGGTGACAGCAATGACTGCTAATTTGTTAAACTAGAGGCAAGATGGCTATAGTCCTGGAGATGAAGTTTACAGATACCAGGTCAGATAATGGATGATGTCATTGTGACAGACTAATTCAGTGTATACAGAAACACATGGACTCATTCAGCTTTGGTCACGAGTATACACAAACCCTCATAAGTACAGAAACACACCATGTGATTTCCTTTGTCTGTATTCTCTTGTCTGTTCTGCTAGTAAGTGTAAAAGTATATCAGGGTCACATACTTGATCTTAACAGTGATGTTAGATGTTATTGAACAAGTGCATTGTTTGAGCTAATCCTTTGTCACAGTCTAAATGACTCATAACAATGCAAGACTGAATACAAGAAATATCAATTACCTGATCATTTGACTGACCATGTTTACCTCACTAAGGACTTCTACTCAGTACTTACTTTTCCAACACACTTTTTTTTCTATCATGTTCTAGTTTACAACTAGCAGCTCTGACTTAACATTAACATCATCATCAACAACAATAATAACAACAATAATAACAATATGATGGTTTTTCGTCTTCTTCTTGTTGTTGTTATCATTTATTTATTTATTTATTTATTTATTTATTTTATTTTTTTACTGCTTTACAAAATGTAACACAAGTAATACAAAAAGTAACAACATTTTAAACCATGCATTTCAGCTTGAATGGGTCAGTCCTCTTGCACTAATTGCTTTATCCCATGATCTGACAGTTATGTACCTGCAGTATGCTTGCACAAATGTTTAGTGTTTGCATGATGGTTGCAATGTTTACTGTTTGCCCAAAGTGTATTCGATTTACATTCTGCTACTGCACACTCTTTTTTCAGGATAATTATGAACAGTAAAAAGAAACAAAAGTTAACAGTTTTTTGATGCATAATTAGGACTAAGGGTCTAAGGGTCACTAAGAGCCTATAGAGAGTTTTTAAAAAATATTAATTTGTTGAAAAATGCCAAGTCAAGTGGGTTTTTATTGTCATTCCTCTTCATAGCTGTATATATTAGTAAATGGTAAATTCCGCACTTATATAGCGCTTTTATCAAAAAAAATTCACCCATTCACACACCAGTGGTAGCAGAGCTGCCATGCAAGGCGCTAACTTGCCATCTGAAACAACTTGGGGTTCAGTGTCTTGCCCAAGGACACTTCGGCATGTGGAGTCATGTGGGCCGGGATTCGAACCGCCAACCCTACAATTAGTGGACAACCCGCTCTACCATCTGAGCCACAGCCACCCATTGGAACAAATATATTGGAACAAAATGTTGTTTCTCCAGGATCATGGAGCAACTCATAACAGTACACAAGATTACATAAAGTGCAAATACACAACAGTGTGAGACGAGTGCAAGACATTAAATACACAGAACAGAACAATACATACAACAATAAATATGCAGAACATGGGCTGTAAGCTGTAAAGTATTGCTAGGGTAGCAGCAATAGGTTTAGTGTTCCATATATCCACAGCGTTTTAGCCAAAAAGCTTTGTCATCATGCAATGGCTTCTATGCAAGGGACATTAAATAAATAAAAAATCAACAACAACAAAAACATTTAATGACCTTTGATATTTACATGATCATATAGAGCTTGCCATGAAGATATACCCATGTTGTCCTTCACAGGGTGAGCATGGTTCTTTGCCCAGACATGTACCTGTGTGGGGATTCCCCGGTGGTAAAGAAAGCTTCTCTACTCTAATGTGTGGGTGTGAAGCTCCTCTGAAGGCCAGCTGCCATTTCCAGCCCATTAGATTTTAATGAGACACAATGACCACACTGACAGGGGACACACACTACAGGGCAAAAGCAGCAGTGATGGGGAATTTCCCCTGCTCTCTAATAATTAGCATAATCCAATGAATATATAACATTATTAATGTTTAATTAGGTCTTCTCAATTAGCTGATTGCAGTAACCTAGCCAAAATAAAATGCAAAAAGTTCATTTTGGTTTTGATTAAAAAAATTATCATCATATGCTAAACTTAAAACCTGAAGACAATGAATACAGTATGTATTATTCAAAGTCTGTTTAGAAAGAGGCCTAAAGGATGCACTAGGATTGCAGCATTTAGTCTGCTCAAATCCTATCCTTATTTAATAACACACAGCCTTATGCCTGCACTGTGGACCCAGTCATTAACTGGTGTCTGAAAGGAAATTCATTTAGCTAATTCTCAAGTAATTTATAACGTCATTCTTCAACCATAACCAGCTTTGCGGTAAACCTACTATGATGTAAGCCTAAATTTTCTAAAGTGAAACAGATAGGTACATATTCTTTTAGCAGGGTTTCCATGGCATAATAATTATTTTCACAGCCCAGGGAGGAAATATACATCTGAAATAGCATCTATATTTTGTGTGGCAAATTAGGATATAAATAAATTAATTGTAGACTAGTATAATTTAAGAACAGGTTTAGAGTATGAGCCAAAATGTGATTATAGCTAAATTCCAGCTGGCTCCCACGTCCTTATATAGCACTGAGTACAAAAGTTAGCACCCACTTAGAACAAAGTTAAATGTGCAAGTATATGTTCATTCCAAAGCAACAAACAATGGTTAAATAGTGTATGCTGAAAATATGAATAGTAAAAATTGAAACAATATGTTTGCATTTCTCTTTCTAAATAGGATGTAAGTATCTGAAATCACCTGCAGGTTCACTCATTTCCTTTATGACTGCCGCTAGCCTCTTTCATATCTTCTCAGCAGCTTTTGGATCCTCTCAGTTGTAATATTCACCTTCCATTCTTCCTGCTATATCTGCCATAGCTTTGATAGATTGCTTAGCCCATTCTTCTTAACATATCTGGTATTAATCTACAAGATGTCATACATTGCCTTTTACAAATCAGGTCTGATGACAGAGAAGGATTTAGTTTTAGTTTTATGTTTTTTTTTTTTTTTTTTTTTTTACTTTTGCAGTGTGTTAGAGCAGTCTGTGTGGAGTTTCACATTTTTGTATTGGTTTCCTCCAGGTTCTGTAGGTGAAGTGGCTATGCTAAATTAGCACATTTGCCTCAAACCTGCAGGGGTTTGCCCTGTGTGTGCAGTGCTTGCATGTTCTCCCCTGCTTCTGGGATTTCCTCGGAGTACTCCAGTTTCCTCTCCGGGTCCAAAGACATGCATTCTAGGCTGATAGGCATCTCTAAATCGTGATTGTGTGAATGTTTGTGTGTGATTGTGTCCAGGATGTCCCCCACCTTGTGCCCCCAGTTCTTTGGGAAAGGCCCCAGCCCCCCCATGGATGGATGGATGGATAGACTGATGGATCTGCACTGCCGATGAGTTGTTGTTATTTTATTTCACTTCCAAGTGTAATAACTGACTTTAATAAACACTCATTTAGGGTCTCATTACAATCTGAGAGAGCAGTTAAACGTTTCCATAAACCATAGTCAGGTTTTCAAAAATTTCACAGCACAGAAACGGCGCTGGTCAAAGTTACCAACGACTTGTTGAGGGCCTCTGATTCTGGAGCTATTTCACCTCTTATTCTTCTTGACCTTAGAGCCGCCTTTGATACTGTCGATCATGGTCTTTTACTTACCCGCCTCGAAAGTGTATTTGGTGTGTCCGGGACAGTTTTAAGCTGGTTTGAATCCTACTTCACTGACCGCTCCCATTTTATTTCTATGTCTGGACTTAGGTCTGACACCTGCTCAGTACTTACTGGTGTTCCGCAGGGCTCAGTTCTAGGCCCTCTGCTCTTTAATATCTATCTATTTCCACTTGGGCATCTGCTACGTTCGCTTGGCCTTCATTATCACTTTTATGCTGACGACACCCAAA
>JAFFST010050169.1:79999-96217 GCA_022414735.1 Noturus placidus | reverse complement strand
GCTGTGGGAGCTTCTATCACTCAGAAACCACGTGATTTCAAACAGTAACTGTAATCCTAAAACTATGTTCTACATATACAAAATTTCTGTATCAAATTTTGGAAGTTTGGCTGCGCGGGTGGGGGGATCTGGTTTTAGAACTTGGACCCCCCCAATGTCCAAGCGCTTTGACCCCCCCAATGTCCATAACATGGTTACGCCCTTGAATCTAGACTTATATTTTTAATGAAATCACCCCACAAGTGAACACTGAATGTGTTCCTTCATCTTTGATATAGCCGATTGTTTACTGAGGGAATGTGCGTACAAGATCAACAGCATTTGCTCGAATAGGATTCGCGACTACGTTTTTTTTCCCACACACTACAGACACATTTTTTCATGGCCCGGCCACAGCCGGACAGTAGGGTGGATGGCCAGAGCCCTGCGCAGCCACAGACCTGCAGGATGGAGGTGCTGCGTTGGGATGCCCGGCCCAGCGGAGGTACACAGCAGGTTCTACAGTCCAGACAACGATGCAGCACTGTGGCTACTCAGACCAGCACTGTACCGGCACCCGTTGTCTCCATACAGGACACTGTGAGCATGGCCAGTTCCCCCCAACAGGAAGGTCCACTCAGAGATAGCTCAGGTATCTTCTCGTTTAATCATATACACTTCACCTGCAAGTGATCATTACATGTGGCTATGTATGTATGCGTTACAGTGTGCTTGACAGATTGTTTGACAAATATTACTAAAATCCAGGAGAAAAAAAAAACATTTCAGGTACTGGAAACAATAACCGTGGTTCATGGTCGAGATTCCAGGAAGTGCTTTTTGCCCCTCTGTGGCCATGAGTTAGAAAAAAGGACATGTTGCAACTTGCCCTGGGCAAGTGCCTTCCTGCTGAACACAACCCAACACACAGTGTAACAGAATGCCTACGCTGCACTGAGCAGCGTCCTTGCAGTGTTTTGGTCTCGCAGTCGTTGTTCACTGTATCTTTCCAAAATTTCCACACATCGTCATTGCTATCGTATCCTCAAATGAACCCTTTTGGTGCTGCTCTTTTGGCACCTCCATTATTAAAGCTGCAGGCTTTTGGCCTGCCTTCCCCAACACACACACACTCTCATTGTCCATCCAATCACCGCCTGGCCCTTGTTCCTGTCCACCAATAGCTGCATTTCTTCACAGGCTGCATGGGCTTACAGTTACCCTGGCAACAAGCCAGAATACCACGGCTCTCCCAGTGTTGCTCGCTCTGTTCCGTCACCTGCTCGAAGGATTAGCAGAGCTCAGCCTCACACACATACATTTCCCCCACTACACATAATGTGGAGCTATTTGTGCATGTTAGTAGCGAAAATAAAGGCCTTTAACAATAAACCTTAAAAATAAGGCAACATCCTTGATGTGTAGTTACTGTTTTATAATGTAATTATTACCAGTGAAAGACTCACATTCTTGCTTTCTAGGCTTGGCTTAAGCAGATTATGTGATTGTATGTAAACTTTAAATGGGAAAAATGAAGTACTGAAGCAACTGTTGAAATTATTTGACCTGGGAGAAGGTTGCTGGAGGTTTGAGGGGTTACTTTTTTTTGGCAAAAATTAAAGATGTGCGATGAGTTGATTATGGATCTGGCATGCTCATTCAAGCTGTTCATCTCCATGATCGTCAGCTTTTTGCTTGTTTATTTTCAATTTAATTTAAAATTTCTAGTGCTTTTTACAATAGACATTGTCTCAAAGCAGCTATACAGAAATATATAGACACGGTATACAGATATTAAAAGTGCAAATTTAACCCAATTGAGGAAGCCGATGGCAAGGAAAAACTCCCTAAGATGTTAAGAGGAAGAAACCTTGAGATCCTCATCTGGGTAACAACAGATAGCATGAAAAAGTTCATTATGGATTTATATTAAGTCTGTTTGTTTATATTAAGTCTGCCTTAGAAGCAGCCATAGTCCCAGCAATCTGGAATTGGAGTAGATGAGAGCTCCATCCAGAGGTAGGACATCCGAAACAGATCAGGCAGGTCCAGAGAGCAGAGAGGATCAGGATCACTAATATCTCCATAAAATCTTGTGTGGCTCAGCAGAAGGACAGAGGGAGAGAAAAGATTATTAGGACTGTGCTTAGTGTAACAGAAAGTCTAGTCATTGTATGCTTGAGTAAACAAATCCATTTTAAGCCTAGACTTGAACACTGAGACTGTGTCTGAATCCCGAACACTAATTGGAAGACTGTTCCATAATTGTGGGGCTCTATAAGAGAAAGCTTATTTGGGCCAGCAAAGTCCTTCCACTTTCCTGAAAAGATAATGTGATTACATAGGATAAACATTTGATGGTATGCCGATGTTAAAGTTACAGTAATCTGAAAGAACAAGGAGGCTTGTTCATATCTAGAAATTTCTCTCTGCTTTTTATGGAATGAGATGGACCTCTCTAACAGTGAAATTTTTTCTGTATCTCCTTCAGGAACCGAGCAGGCGAGGTTGTATCCCAACAGGAGGCAGCAGCCCTTGCCCGATCTCCTTCCTGAGAGCAGTAGCTCCTCGGCACAATCAAGCCGCCGAGGCTCTGCTGTTGATGAGGAGTCCATGGAGGAGGAACAAGTGGTGGGGAGAGTGGCCGTCCAGCTGAGAACCATAGGAGATGAGATGAATGCTGTTTACTTTCAGAGAATGGTGAGGAACCAGTTTGTGTGATATAGCTGTGCTGCTGTATAGTCCAGCCCCGGCCTTCTTTTGTGTAACGGTGATTGGTGCGACGTGTGTCAGTGACAATGTTTGCGAAAATGTGCAAGTGTGTGTGTGCAAGAAGCCTCCAGTGGCTTTTCTGGTAAATAGATCAATGTGGTATTCACTATGGCTAGTGTTGTGACTGGAGTCAGATTTCCTGTAGTGGTTGAACCTGATGCCTTCCCTTTCGTTCGTGCACCCGCTCTCTCTTGTTCTCGCTTTCCCCTCTCCTGCCCTCCCGTTCTCTCTCTCTCTCTCTCTCTCCCTCTCCTTCCTTCCTGCCTCTGTCTTTCTGCTGCTCTCGATCTCCCTGCCGTATCGCGTGAGGAGTCAGCCCGTGGAGCAGGTAGGCAGTAAACACAGTCTAATCTCTCCCTCCCCCATGCAAACCAACTCCCCCTCCTCCCATCGCCTCGCCTCTCAGACAAACACACATGATGTCACCGCACTATTCCAGCACTCACTGAGTCGGAGTGCTCCAGCCTACACACCCTTGTATGTACACACACAGAAATACACAAACATACCCAGTAGTCACACATTGACACATGTACGCTGACACACTTGTCAAATTCACAATCATGTACCTAGACAGTGCACTGTAGACTTTTTTTTTTAACACTTTCAGTTGCACTGTCACACAATCACAGAAACAATCAGTTTCTTGTACTAATGTAACAGACAATAAAACCGGTATGTCAAGTTGCTGAACCTGCTGTTTTGGGAATCACGCGCACAGCTTGTTTTGTTGCTCCGCTAAACTCTGTGATACCAGGATGCATTTACGGCACACCACGCAAGTGTTGTTTACTCAGGACCAGTCAAGAAATTATAGGTACTTCCTCAAGCAGTGGAACGACAACTTGACTGGATGTGGGTGTGTATTTATAGGGGTAGAAATGTATATGTAGAACCCACCTCTTGTCTCCTTTCACTCTCACTACTCTGTAACTTCTGTCTGTTCAGAACGTTTTCTTTTGCTCACTCACACACCAATCTATCTTAACCTGTCTGATCACTACAACTAAAGATACACATATGGGGAGGCACTCTTAAGAACTGGAGAAACACTTGTTGAAGTATATTACACAAATGAAATATAATATACATACAATTCAGTTCAATTCAGTTTTATTTGTAAAGCGCTTTTAACAATTTGTCCCAAAGCAGCTTTACAGAGATATATAAATTCAGGATGTAGATGTTAAATGTATGAATTTATCCCTAATGAGCAGGCGAGAGGCAACAGTGGCAAGGGACACTATGAGGAAGAAACCTTGAGAGGAACCATACTCAAAAGGGAACCCATCCTCATCAGCAATTGTAGTCCTAGCCATCATGGTAAATGGTCTGCACTTGTATAGAGCCTTTTTAACCTTAGCGGTTCTAAGCGCTTTACACTGTCTTTTTCACCCCTTCACACACACACACACACACACACACACACACCAATGACAGCCATGCAAGGCACCTACAATTGGGAGCAACTTGGGGTTCAGTATCTTACCCAAGGACACTTCGGTATGTGGAGTCATATGGTCCAGGAATCGAACTACCAACCCTGCGATTAGTCCGCTCTACCAATCCGCTCTACCACCTGAGCCACAGCTGCCCCAAGCATAACTCTTCATATGAATTGAGGTCCAAAGCCATCTTATGGTTTTTAAGTGGTTCAATCATCCTTAGGCTGCACCATGTGGTGCCATCCTCAGCAGCAGCATGTGACTTCAAATTGATGAGAACTCCAACTAGAAGTAGGGCATCAGGATGGGTCATGCAGGTCCGGAGAGCAGAAGGGGTCAAATATGTCAGCATAGTTCTTACTCAAAATAAAGCGCAGAAAGGAAGTGCACTAAATCAAAGTGACACAGGTTGTTAAGGTAAATATAGTACCAGAATTATTAGTAATTCGTGTTTGTGTTACTGGAACATAAGTAAAAAGTAATTATTGTAGTTAATTTAGATGTTAGTGCTACCTAGAACAAAAAACCCAATTTTTTATTATATTATTGAAATTATTATATATATTATTTATTATATATGAAAAGTTATATTACTTTGTAGTTTTCTGACACTCCAGTTGCACAAGTCATTATTAATGAAAATTCACATCAAAGCGGCTTACATTTTTAGCTTGCTCATAATGCGTAGAGATTAGAGGTCGATCAATGTAGAATCTGTAGCTTGGAGAATTAATGAGCATGTGATTGTTTACTATCTGCAGAGCGGTTAACATTATAATGATAGGGTGTATGCTGTTGTGGCAACTGGTGTGTAGTAGTAGTTCATGACCTTTTGTGTCATGTTAACTGTCTGCTACTCCTGTGTTCTCACTTAACCACTGTGCTGGTCAGTTACTGTATAATTACTTACACACTGCACACTTCTCTTCCCCCTCTCTACATTCCCTGGTGATTTCAGTGCCACTTTTCAGGGACTATAGAAGTGATCTGTCAGTTATTCACTAACTCTCTGAGTCCTGATCACTCCTCTCTGAGAGTTATTTTTAGATGATGACTCACAGCAGTTGTTGAATAGCATCTCACCAGACTGTTGTTGCAGACATTGTCTGGCAAGGACTACTTCGCAAGCACATGCGTCTGGTACTCAGACACACATGATCGCTTTCTCTTTGTTGCTGGCTCATTCTTTCATGTGTGCGTGCACACACAGGGATATGGACACCACAGATTTTTTTTACACATCACTGTTTTGTTTGGCTAGTGAAGTTTATGTGATTGTCAAGTACTTGTTTGTTGTGTCTAGCTGTCGCTCAAGTAAAGAGATGTTTTGTCTACAGTAACATAATTATAAATCGCTTTGCAAATGATTCTACTTTTGAATTTTTGCTGAGGCTTACAATCTTGATCAAGCATACTGTAATGAGATGTGAACCATAAACCATGTTGTTATCAAGACTCTAGCATGACATCTGACTGAACAGTACTTTCATTAATAGTGTCCAAGATGTTTGTGTAGTCTAACATCCACTCACTATCACATTCTTTGTGTGTTTATCAGAACGAGGGCGCGCAGTGGCAGAACTGGAGAGGCCTGTACCGCGGCCTGGTCGCTTTCCTGGCTGACACCATCAGCACCCTCTACCAGCTCAGATAAACGGACGGGTATTTGGCACTGCAGGGGGGGTGCCGGCGCTCCCTAACAGCCTCTAATCTACTGCACTGGCTCGGGGACATTTCTGCAGGCCCAGAATGCACTGTGGAGTTTTTTTTGTTCCTGTTGAGAGTTCTCTTTTTGTTTGTGTTGTTTCTCCATTGTATATGTTGTATATTAGTTTTTTTTCTGTCTCTTTTGGGAGGAGTTTCATGTAGCAAGTGACTGAAGTGTGTGTCGGAGTGGGGGCATGTGAAGGGGAAGAAATGCTTGTGCCTCTCTAGATCTGTGAAGCACAATCGGTTGGAGGCTTGTTTCTATTTTTGGAAATTTCCTTTCATTTTTGACCAACCTGAAGGCCTGGGTACTCAGAGAATCTGTGAAGGGTCAACAAATGTGTCAAAAAAGTGTGTTTAGACAGTGGCCAATTCACTAATATAGATCGTTCTTTTACTCTGAACCCTGTATTTACATTAACAAGAAACAGAGCAATAGGCGATTGAAATTTTGGGGGATTTCAAGTACAATATAAAAAATACATTAAACAAAGATAACATGGCAATATGTGTAAATGTTGACATTTTGGCATGTATCTACTATCTTTGATCAGACCCTAAAGAAGCCAGAAGTGTATGCCCATACAAGACAAACTGTAAGTGACACCAGCGATTTTTGCCCTGCTAGTGTGAATGCAGGGTCAACACACATATATGACAAGCATTCAAAACCAAATGCCAAAATTCAGTCGATCTAGGTTTTCAGAATGCTCTAATTGAAAGGATGGGTTGTACCTCAGACACTGAAATGCTGTATCTGGTCTTAACTGCCTTACGGAGCAATACTGCACCACAGCACAGGGAAAAGGGCACTACTAAACGAGACTATCAAAATAAGAGACGTTCAGGCGACAGGGACAGACAGGCCTTTCAATACACACCCTTCCTCTACAGCGAACCCAGTGTGGTGAATGTGCCTTACATCACCCTTTAAAAACCTACATGTGCTTGTTTTAGCAGGGGCAGTCAATGAACGGTGTTTTGGGTGGGGTGGGTGGTGGGGTAAAGGGTCAGTGCCTTGGTGCTCCCACCTGTACGTACACTTTGGAACACGACATTCACCACTCATTTCAAAGCTTGATCACCTCCAATGGAGGCACTAGAATTGAGGCCGGAAGCCATGTGGACCCACCAGTCTACAGGCTGTCCAAATGGCTGGGTAGCAGTGTTAATATTCGTAATGAACTTGTGTGTAAATATTTTGGGAGAAAATGGCAACAGGCAAGAGATGGAAGGAACTGGCCGTTCTCATCCTGGTGTATCATGTATATTTTGGTGAAACCTTAAAATACTTAACAGTTCCTTGTTTTTTTGTTTGGAAACTGTATGTAAGATTTATGTTTTCTTGAACTTTGTATGGACCAATGCAGGGAGATTAAACTTAAATCCAAGAACTATTTAAAATGTTCACAAAAGGATCTACATTTGGATATATGATTAGTTTATTTTGTGAACATGCCCCCTTACACATATTACAAAAAAATCTATCCTGAGAAACAAAGGTTAAGCTATTTATTTTTCTGTCCTTTTCGATGCTTGGTCCTTAGTGAAGAGTATGGATGAACTAATGTATTTGTTTTAAAAACTATAAGCTAATAAGCTCAAGTTATTTTCATGAATTATTTGGAACTTTGTTTTTTATGTCTTATAAGCAAGGCTTGTAAAGAGCAACCAGATTGAATGAACATGGAGATAAATTTTAGTTCTATGGGAATTTGTTTTTGGTAAAACCTACAAACCACTCAAAAAAACTACAAAAGCAGTAAGTAGCAAAATTTATTTCTGCTGTAATTTAATTACTGGTCATGATTTTGCTGCAATAAGATTATGGAAGAAACTGAGCCAGAACTTTTTTACTTGAAGACAAATGTTTCAATATGTAGGTTCATCGTCTTCGGACGATGAACCTCTGGGGCCTTCAACTAGATTGCTTGCATGTTGCCATTGCTCTCACATGGAGTTCCTAGGCATGTATCTAACAAACCAAATATGTGATGTCTGTGGGTAAACCATGTGAAAACTTTGTTAGCACTCTCCTTTTTTGGTCCTTTTTTCACGTGGGTACTGTACTGTATTTCTGAGCATACTGAGTACCAGCGGTCTGTCTCGTGACTGCCTGTCTTATGACTTCCTGTGTAAAGCAGTGGTCTATACCACTTCCTGTGGACAGTGTGTGGCTTCTTGTGGATAGGTGTATTCTCTGATGCACTCTCTTCCTGAGGGAAAGGCCTTAAGTGTGAACTGTGAACATCACACTACACTCAAGTTCATGTCAATCTCATTTTCTAGCCTTGTACATTTGCTGTTTTTGACTTTTTTCTAATCAATTTTCTATATGAATTTTGGTATGTTTTCCCCCTTTGCCTTTTTAAAATAAAGAGAAATATGACAATTTTTATGAGTGATGTGCTTTAAAAAAAACCCCACCATGATTAATTTCATATGATAGCAACTAGGTAGTACTACACAATTAGTTTAGACTAGTTAATTTAGCATTCAATCATGATCACTGACCTGTAGAAGTTAGTAAGATATTACACCCTCAGGGCATGTTAGCTGATAAAGCAAGCAAGAATATCGCTTATATAATGTAGTAATATACTGTTTGTGTTTTCTGATGTGTAACAATGGAAGGCTCATGTGGAAAGTATGACCAAATATTTTAAACAGGAAAGACGGGTTCATTTACTTCCTGAGTTAATGGCCAGTAAAGAATCCAGTCTGTGGGCTTTTATGCATTCATTTCCTCATCCGTGAACTCATTCTTTTCCCATTAGGTGTTTTGTTTACGCATTGTACATCTGTGGGGGACAATCTAAGAATAAGAATATTCTTTTTTTACATGCAAATAAGCAAAATATTAACTGTGCAATTGATATTTCGCATGCAATTGATAGTGAGAGGAATAAACAGTACCATTGTCCTTACCTGGGCCCAGCAAGAAAAGAACCAATCAGAGGTTAGTTTTCCTTTTGTTATGTCTGGTGACAGTGTAATTATTGGCTTCATTGCTAAAAGCCAAAGGAAATGAACTGCAGGGAGCAATAAGCACCACATGGGAAGGGGACCATCAGGATTGCCGTTGAGGGTCTATGTTAGTAATTAATCCTGTACTCTTTTAACTAGGGAATAGCACACCTTAACTAGTCAGTATCACATATGGCCTTGACTTTCTCCTTTCCATGCGTCCTGTGTCCTTTCACGTAAGAGAAAGAACATTTTGTGTATTTATCCATCAGTTGTAGTTGCCCCGCAGCCACAATTTCGTCTCAACATCTATCCTATAGTACAAAAAGCAGTTCAAAGCAATCATATCTATTCCCATGTCACTGCACCAGACTAGCAGATTAAAGTCCACAGTAGGGAAAATAAGATAATTTAACACATGAAAGAGTTTGGCCCATCTGCAATAACTATAATTTTATTAAGTGTCTCGTCTGTGTAAAGACAAGAGTCGTGTCTCGGTGTCACTCCTCCTCTCGCACCTGTCTAACTGGTGTATCCTGTTCCGATGTATCCTGTTCCAATGTTGGCCAGAGTGAACCACAGACTTGGTGTCTGGTGTTCAAATCCCGTTTCTGGTCAATCTAAATCGTTTACTGTGCATGTCTTCAGAACAGTTGACAATTGTGTTAGTTTTAACCCTCTTGTTTGAAACTCCAGAAGACCAGACTGGACAGACCACTCTCCAGCTGAGGGAAAATTTCCAGATCAAAACATTTATTGTTTCTCTTATACTGCTTAGTCACGGAGTATGTTGTGCCAAATAATGTCATTGCATATACCTCAGCCAAGGTCATAAATGAGTTACCTAACCACAGATGGTCTTTTTGATACATAAACTTAACCTCATCTTGGCTTTACTTTCTCAGTTTTTCACTTTTAAAGTGTCAACTGCCATGTTGTGCCATCCAGCACAATCTCTTTGTGTAATAGGCTAGATATACTCTAATATATATCCATATGGATGAGTAATACAATTCCTTCAATTGAAATATTATACACAAGAATGACCAGATAATGATAATGAACAGCTAAAGGATATTTCAAACTCTTGTCTCGTACAGAAAAACATATGCTGCCCATGTAATTCAAAAGAAATGTATTTATTTGAATCTTTTCATTACAAAATGGGAAATCACAAAATTTGCCATGGAACTTCACTATCTTGACATACTAGCAGGCAGAAAAAGGTGAGTGTATGCCTGCAGACTGTATAAACTCAGAAAAAACAACGACACTGCCTGAGCTCCTCAAAGGAGTGCTTATTGTTCAAAATGTTTGTTTTGCAACACTGAAAAGGTCTTTCCATGATGCTCTGACTGCCTATACTTTGTCCACTTGTCCTTGGTCTTCTCCACGATCATTTAGCTCCAAAGTAGTCCACCACGCCACTGCCCTTCAGTCCATCAAAAAAGAAGAAGTTCCTGTGTGGGGCATCCCTCTGGGACAGCGCCTGTTTATACACACACACAACCAATGTGACAAATGTACTTCAGTGTCACTGATAGCTTTTCAGAGTTAAGCACTGGGGGTTGTTCGTTTCTGTGGTACTTGTGGTTGATGGGTTAGGGACGGCAAAGGACCATGTGCGAGTTACAGCCTGTTTCATCATGCAAGGAGATGGCGAGACATCCTGGCTTCTCTCCACAACCACCATGTGGGTGTGAAGGCTTGCCCAACTAGCACTGTATCCACCGCACTCACACGCTCCACTAGGCTTCTCTAACTGACTCCAGCAAATTTCAAAATGTGTGATGAGGTCAACCTTAATCAGGCACGTACATCTTCATATTACATCACTAATCTGACTCAGTACTTTACCAGCCTTCTTTCTAAACATGAATTTTATGCACATTTAACACATTCCCAAATATGAACAAGAGTAGGCAGGGTTTAATTGACAGTTTTAAACCATATGTGGATTTTATGCCAACATTACTGACAGGAATTGGATTCCAGTGACCGGAATGTTACCTTTTCAATTCTGGCAATTAAAAAGTGTCGGCAGCTAAAAGGTTTTCCCGTATACTGCCAGATTCCAATGGGGAAGGCAGATGCCATATGCCTGAAACAGACCCATATCAGGAAAACCACCTTCACGGCTCATGTAAGTTCCATTGTATAGGGGCGTAGAGTTTTATGGTCATAAGGTATTACATATTAGGTGCAGTGTTAAAAAGTCAGTAAATATGGACAATAAAAAACAAGTGCTGAGATTGATGCGAGTTCCTTTTTAAGCATTTTTACTGACTGCAGGTACACATGAATGAGTCTAAAAGATTTAATCCTTCACTAAATACCACAATCAAAGGTTTCCATTAATAACTGGCCACTAAACTACCTCTGATGCGACTAACAATTTAAGAATTAAAAAAAACCTTAAATTTACCTGTCCATTCAGGATTTATTTGTGATTGCTGCAGCCAAAAATGCTCGATTTTGCTGTAGCTTTTTTCCCACAAAAAATGTGTTTTGTTTGTGCTATTTTTGCGTTAAACTACTTGAATTGGTGAAATTGCCATTGCACGGTCTTTTGCAGTGATTTTTTTTTTGTAAATTAGACATTTCAGCTGTTCTCATGTTTGACTCGGATGAATTAAAAAGGGTTTTGGTTGAAAGCACACTGCGATGATGTCACATGACGTGTCTTGGCCCAAGTCTTCAGTAATTTAAAAAAAAATTGCAAGCTCCTCCAAATATTGCGCCGTTTGCTTTATTTTGCATTTATCAAGCTGCAAAATCTTGGATGGATTAATTTACAGGTCTTATGGGCTGGATTACTTCTATCGATATATAAACACTGATGGCAGTATTTTTCAAGGATAATTAGTAACCCTAGTTGGTGCAGCTCTTAACTACTTATTTATATGGAAAGCTTCTCTTCTTTGACCCGAAAGGTGACACACTCACGTTTGCAAGAGCATACTGCACTGACCTCACATCATAAATTTATTATTCGTATGCCATAAATGTAGATTTAATTAATCATATCTAGCTCAACCCCTTTGTTGATTGGGACTTTGTCAAGGTGAAGGAGATAGTATAGCTAATGTAGTAGTACAATAAAGACGAAGTCTACCCTGCACCCATTATTTGAGTGATCGGAGTACAAAAAAATTAATTAGCTTCAGCTGCGTGCATGCACGTGCTCACCCATTAACCATTATTTACAGGTATTACATACCTGAATTACCCTCACATATTTATGCAGGTGTTGGCAGAAGTGAGCCTATAACAGAAACGCATGGAGTATGTGCTAATTTGCATACACAAAATACCCTTAAAATGGCATTGACGGGAATGCCTCTGCCACCAATAATTTTATTACTTCTTGTTACTAATTTCCATACACAAAATACCTTTAAAATCCTCTTCAGACGAGAAGGAAGCTACTAAAGACAAAAGCGATTTCACACATCTGACCTTGCTGTGACCTTGAACCTGCTTGGATCAATTCCAAAATCTTATCAGTTCATCTATGAACAGATTTAATCGTACACACACTTTGACGAATAATAACGGAATTTGTGTGTGTACAGAATTTCCCTATTCTCGTTTTATGAATAAATTAAATCTATGAATCTATTAATAGATTTAATCGTACACACTTAAAAAAATGAAAGTGAGTGTGAGATCGTACCTTGACTATTTCCTGACCAAGTACTCCTCCCACCACAGCACACACTGGAGCCATCTCAGAGAAACAGTAACTGTGAAGACAGAGCACGTAAATTGATGTTATTCCCACGACTCGGACAGCTATGAATTACAAGATATGATAACTGTTTGTCAGTTGGTGTGTTAGTGAGGACCTGACAAAGTTGTCAGGCAGCAGCTCCAGATTCACCCCCATAGCCTCTAAGAGATCATCTCTGATTTGCAGGAGTAACTGAGAGTCCTCAGCAAAGCTACCTGGATGAGGGTCTCGACCTTTATCTGTGCGGAATTTCAGCAATACTGGAGGAGAAAGAGTGAGAGAGAGAAAGTTAGAAGAGCTGGCAGGAGAGCAACTTTCAACAGTTTCACTTGTAGTTTGCTTTAGAAAATAAAAGCATATGAAGCTACCGTAATTTGAAAATGAGAATTCATTTAGATGTGAATGCTTTCAGATCTTTGAGAGGTATTACAACACCCATGTAACATTGCCATACACTGAAACTGACTTTCTTGACCACCCACTCACCACACCATCAACTGAGGCACACTGAATTTCCACCAGGCACAAAGTGAACCACAAATACCATCATACAGCAAGGAAACATTTTTTTTTTAAGACCCATCTCCATAAATGTTTCCATATAGATGTACTAATATGTTTCCAGCTAGATCTGCCAAATCTTTATTCTCTGCCATTTAGTATTTATCTAAGATCTCCAGTTTAATTCCTTTCTGACACAAATTTAATATGTGCATATATTCAGAACACAATTTCCAAACCTGATTGGCAAAAACTACATTAATGAGTTTATGTCTCCTATCTCCATTTCATTCCGTTTCATTTCTAGTTATATTCCATACTGATCTGGACAAAAATATTAACCTTGATCAAAATTAAGGAAAAACATACAAAACCAGTACATTGCTTGTACAGCATTGTTCACTGCATTTCATTTATCTCTGATTATTTCTGCTTCAGTGTTCAAGCTAAAACCCCTAAAATTACTAAACGACTAATGCCTACACCAAGTTCAAATCTTTTCATAAATGTATTCACTTCTCTTCCATCCTTATATATTTTTCAATCTACAATTTGGATAATCTTATAACCTTAAAGCCAGAATAATAAAACTAAGTACAAAAGCTCAGCTTAGCAGGCTGTTGCTTCTCAGCCATTCATTTGTGTCCATTTCTTTTTCTTTCCCACCATTTTCTTACTTTTCAAAAGAAATACCTACATTACACTGACATATTAAATATAGAACAGCATAAAAAAATTACATCTAGATGTAGACCTATTCAGCTGTTACTTTCTGCTCCACACACCCATTGTGAAATTACATCAGACATTTCTTGATGTGCAGAAAGGATTCAAATCAATGGCACACCATCTGTCTTAGAACCCCATCAGTGAGCTAACATAACCTCAGATAAATCAGTGAGATAACATGAAGGAAACAGTTCTTCCTCAAAAGCAGCTCAGCCGTTACCCATGCCATTTATAAGCGCTCTAATGTACTTGCTAACCTTTAAATGCACAAATAGGGCTTGTTTTTGTTTCCATTAGTTTAGAACTATATGTGAAGCACTGGAGCATTCATAGCCTTTTTTTTTTTAGTGATATGTGCTTTTTTTTTTTTTTAGAAAGGCGGACAGTGTTTTCTGTTTTAAAGTCACTGCACATGACTGGTCATGGACAACCTGCCATGAAAAATGAGCTGTCCTCTATGAGAATGCCAGGTGAGCTTATATAAAAAGATTCAGAGCAGACAGTGTTGTCAATGGAACCAGCACAGCGTAACAACACATTACGCATTATTTTGATGGTTTCTATAATTAGAGATGAACAGAGAAATATGTTTAAAAAAAGTTGCTTTCATTCAATTTCTAGGCAAAATCATTTTCTGCACGTAATGCACCACTGCACTGAAAAACAACCCCCAAATATTTTACATTTAAAGGCTTTTAAAGCTGCTTTCACAGGGCCATTTTTGGCATTTCGAAAAATTCAGGAAATCCATTAATATGCACTGATGGTTTCTTGTAGGTTGTTAGGTGGAGGTCAATGTTTTACTTAATGTATGCTGTAGGGGTGTAACACTGTCATTATCTGTATCTATTTAGTGCTCAAAATATTTGTATCAGTGTTCGTATTTGGATTTAAACCAGAAGTGGGCGTGGTCTATACTGGAAGTTTCTTTGTGAAAGCTATGCCTTGGAAAAACTAGAAAACAATGGAACAAAAGTGGTCTGCTGGAAAAGAGCTATTTTTCATTCAGAAATTACAAAAATGTTTCAATTTATTTAATTTTCATATTATAGAAAAAAATTCATTCACACATACATATACACACACACCATATATATATATATATATATATATATATATATATGCACACACACACAGCATCTCACAAAAGTGAGTACACCCCTCACATTTTTGTAAATATTTGATGATATCTTTTCATGTGACAACCCTGAAGAAATGACACTTGTGCATCAAATTGGTCTGCATGGCTGTCGTCCCAGAAAGAAGCCTCTTCTAAAGATAATGCACAAGAAAGCCCGCAAACAGTTTGCTGAAGACAAGCAGACTAAGGACATGGATTACTGGAACCATGTCCTGTGGTCTGATGAGACCAAGATAAACTTATTTGGTTCAGATGGTGTCAAGTGTGTGTGGCAGCAACCAGGTGAGCAGTACAAAAACAACTGTGTCTTGCCTACAGTCAAGCATGGTGGTGGGACTGTCATGGTCTGGGGCTGCATGAGTGCTGGCGTCACTGGGGAGCTACAGTTCATTGAGGGAACCATGAAAGCCGGGGCAGTATTCCAGCATGATACATGTGTGTGTGTGTGTGTGTGTGTGTGTGTGTGTGTGTATATATATATATATACATACACACACACAGTATCTCACAAAAGTGAGTATACCCCTGACATTTTTGTAAATATTTGATCATAACTTTTCATGAGACAACACTGAAGAAATGACATGTTGCTACAGTGTAAATAAGTGAGTGTACAGCTTGTCTAACAGTGTAAAAAAAAGAATCACCCGGTCTTTTTCCAGTCCTCAACTGTCCAGTTTTGTTAAATCTGTGTCGAAGATAAGAGTGCTTATTTGAGTTACTATAGAATTCCTGTCAGCTCAAACCAGTCTGGTTATTCTCCTCTGATCTCGCTCATTAACAAGGTGCTTCAGCCTGCAGACACACCGGATGTTTTTTGTTTTTGTTTTCACACCATTCTTTGTAAACGCTAGAGACTGATGTGTGTGAAAATCCCAGGAGATCAGCAGTTTCTGAAATACTCAAACCTGTCCACCTGGCACCAACAATCATACCACAGTTAAAGTCACAAGATCACACTTTCCCCACCCATTCTGATGTGAATAGTAACTGAAGCTCTTGATCTGTATCTACATGATTGGGTGATTTGATAATTTTATAAATGAGAAGATGTACAGGTGTTTGAGTGACCAATAAAGTGACCAGTGAGTGTAGCTGACAATCACGCTTAGCACCTCCATCTTGTTCAATATTAACATGGTTTACTGAAGCCCTGCCTCAATCTGTCCCTCATTGGCCGCCGTTATAGACGAGCTATTTTTAACGCAAGCTGTTCGCTTGTTGAGAAACTACCACGATGTTCA
>JAFFST010050169.1:62065-72404 GCA_022414735.1 Noturus placidus | reverse complement strand
TATATATATATATATATATATATATATATATATATATATATATATAAAATATGGATATATAATATAATATAGAAAATGTAATACCCAAGCATCTTTTACTATGAGCAGCAGCAATAATATGGCTTTAATACACCATCTACTGGCCATCAAGGGAACAGGAACGAAAAGATTTATGCATGATTCTATGCAGGATCCTCCATTCATCCAAACCTTTAGACATTTGAATAATGGTTAAGAATCCAGCCAAAAGAAGCCATGCTGCATGACATGAAGACTTGCTTATACTCCTATGAATATTATTTACTAGACAATAAAGTAAAGTCAAGTGGTTTTGTCATTCCTCTACATAGCTAGCATACATCAGTCATTTCTCCCGGACCATGGTGCAACACAAAACAGAATCGAAGACTACATAAAGTGCACTACACAACAGTGTGAGACGAGAACTTTAACAAAATTTTCTACAACAGCAGGACTTAGATAGTAACGCCGGCAGAAATTCAAATAATAGATTTATATTAATGGGTTCATTTAATTTACGTGATCGGTTCTATATTAATAACCATCACAGGTGTGAGTTTGACATTTATGGAGAGTCTTCAGTGTCAGTGCTTTGTAATGATCAGCAAGTTTACTTTGGCAGAAAAGTCTTCATGACAGTGGACTTTGTTCCTTCCTGCTTCCAGGCAACAGGACGAGCTGTGTTTTCTTATCTTATTAACTTCAAAACATAAAAAAAGGACTCAAATCCTTTGAGTGGTGCAACAGAAGTGTTTGCCTCATCATTGCAAGATTGCAACTTTGAATTTGCCTACCAGCTATGGACAGGTTTCAAACTCGTGCTTACCTAAAAATGCAACAGCTATCCATAGCTGGGAGACAAGGGAGCAAAATTGATCGTGCTTTCTGGGTTGGAATACATGCATCAACATGAGCCAATCGCAGGCGTCTGTAAGCTCATGCATGGAGATAAGGGCAGATTGAATTTTTTTCGGAGTGTGTTACACTGCCCTGTGGTGCAGCAAGATTTCAGCTATGTCTTTTTTTTTTTTTTTTAAATAAGTACATAAACAACAGAAAATATGCTACTGAAGGAAACACTAATAATTAAGAACCTTTTCAGGATGCAAACTGAGCAATGCTGACTGCTCTTTCAGACACTCACTGCATCAAACTGAAGAAAGAAGTCATCCAGCTTGCTTTCCACTTGATCTGTATCAGCCTTGACTTCCACCATTGGATTGAGGAACTGGGCTCTTTCCAGGGAAGCCTGGGCTTGATTCTGACCATCTGCATCCACTGGGATGAGGAACTGAGCTCGTCTTGATTCCTCAGTAACCTGAATATGAATGTCATAATTAGTAATTTGATGGACACATTTACATTTATTCATTTAGCAGATGCTTTTATCCAAAGTGACTTACAAATGAGGAAAGTGGAGAACAATACATGTAGTGCTAGCATACAAGATCTTTTAACTGAGTTCTAGAAAAGCAAAATGCATAGAGTGTGAGTGCCAGAATATGTATTTTTTGTTTGTTTTGTTTTTAGGATAATGTGGGTTTGGCATTTTATGTTTAGTTAGTTGTTAGTTAGTCGTTACTTAGGGTTAGTTAGTTGTTCACGGAAGCAGTGAGTCTTTAGTTGTTTTTTGAAGATAGTGACATATTCTGCTGTCCAGATTGAGGTTGGAAATTCATTCCACCACTGAGTGACAATTAGTTTGAACACAGCATTATTTATTGCAGGATGGATCACAGATTTTGATTCTGCCCATGAGTGGAAGGTGGTTGATGAAGAACCTCATACCCGTTCGTGGTCCAGAAGAGTGAGTGCTTTCACTCCAGCTAGAATAAGGTTTTTTGCCACTTCAGCACCCAGTCCTCTGAGTCCAACGAGCAGCACTCGAGACCCCCTCAGCCTGAGACAGTGAGCCTACATGTTAACTAGCTGCATTTACATTTACATGTATGGCATTTGGCAGACAGTAAACCACAGTGGCACCCGACTAGTCTTGTATTCTTTAATCTTTTTACTAAAACTAAAGTAAGTCTAGCATAAATAAAGTATGTATCGTGTATGCTTCATTGCTTGGACTTTTAACACTGGTACACCATCAACGAATCAGTGTTCCTATTAAAAATGCATTGTACTCTAACCAATACATAATGTTTTATACTGAATATATTATAATATTCGGACTACCCATAATATTAAGATGATCTTACATCAATTAGGAAAAGAATTAATAAAAGTCCACAAATATGACATATTATATGTGCATATTTTTAAATAACCGAGAAACACACGTATATATTTATTAGCAAGTTAGCCGCTTAGCTCTTTAGCTAGCAGAGCTCCAACCTCTTTTGTGCATCCAGACCCCAGAGGCGAATCTGCCGGTCATACTGAGCTGCTTCTTCCTCGCTTATGATATTGTCGTCTTTTTCGATTGTATCAATCATTTCAATGTTTACCAAAAAAAAAAAAAAACGATGTTGCAGATACTCAGTGTAAATAAAGTCACTCTTGGTACAATTTCGCTACTTCCCATTCAATGCGAGAAAACTCCCGCTTGGTTTCATGCAAAGGGGCGCATAATGATGACGTGTGCGTTACACTGAAACGTTCAAAAACACTTCGACTTGAAAACACAGGTTAATAATAACCAAATAAACCATTAAATATGCACGATGGTGCAGTGACAAGTTGTCCAACGTGGCGTATTAGACCTGTGTGAGTACAAGATAGACAAACGAGACACTTTTCAGTGAGTCAGATCATACGCATCAGATCAGTCAGAGCCGGATCTTTTGGCTCTCAAACGGCTCGTTTGCGTTTCCTTCAAAATGAGACATATTTGCGATATTTTGACCGATGGTTGTTATTCTGTCGCTTAAAGGGTTCGATGAAATTCTATTATTCCTATAAAACATGTTTACTTTGTTCTTAATGTATTTTGATAATTGCATAAACAGCATGCGTTACATATGTGCATTGACAAATACAGTAAACATTGATTCATGCTTTATATTGAATATACTGCATATTAGTGCATGCTAGCTTTATGCAGTGTTTTCTACTTCTTTTTTTATTCCCGACCATTTATCATGAGAACTGATAACGACCACCAATAGCCTGCTGAAAAACAAACAACCATAAACAATAGAAACTTTCACAGAAATTCTAATGGTTTCCACTACAAAAATCATTACAAACCAACAGAAAACCATTACTAGTAACATTATTGGCCCTTAATAGTATCCACTAGACATAAACTACCACCAATAGAAGGCAACAACCAATAGAAGCCCCCCATATATAATGTATAATTATCCATCCATCCATCCATCCAACTTCAACCGCTTACTCCTTTTCAGGGTCACGGGGAACCTGGAGCCTATCCCAGGGAGCATCGGGCACAAGGCGGGGTACACCCTGGACAGGGTGCCAGTCCATCGCAGGGCACAATTATCATTATATAACTATATGAAAAGTAGTGCTCTTGTGCTGCCTAGGCTGCAATCAGGTGAAACAAACATTTATCCCGAATGAAAGGTGTTGTACTATAGAAGCTGGTAAAAAAATTTTCCTGATCAAACTACACATAAGTTAAATCTGTTGCAAAAGAAAAAAGTAAGATAGTAGTCAAAAGTTAGTGTGCTGGTGTATTTGATGTAGCAGTGTTTCTGCTACAAAAACACTAATTTAATTCAAACACTATTTCAAATCAGCTTTACATTTTGAATTTGTATATAGACTTAGATCCCTAATGAAGAAGCCAGAGGCGAGAAAGGCAAGGAAGGAGAAACAACTTGAGATTACATGAGGCAAAACCTCAAAATGGAACCCATCCTCTTTTGGGTGACACCAGATAGTAATTAGTATTTTTTGTTAGCAAGATATGTATTGTTTTAAACATAGAAAACACAAAAAACATATAGTGCAAATATAATAAACATCTCACAAGAGCAAAAAGGGTAAAGGCGAGACAACAGGCATATAGGATCCAAAGTTGGATCTAAAAAATTATTTTTTTTACAAATATATGTCATAAAATAAATAAATCTAATACATTTTCTTTATACAGTCCAGGATATGGAAGGATAAGGATTTCCAGGCATCAATAGTAGCAAGTTTAGCCTTGTTAAGTTGTGCTGTTGTACTTTCAAATTTTACCAATGACTTGTTGATGGCCTCTGATTCTGGAGCTACCTCACTTTTTATTCTTCTTGACCTTAGAGCCGCCTTTGATACTGTGGATCATGGTCTTTTACTTACCCGCCATGAAAGTGTTTTTGGTGTGTCTGGGACAGTTTTAAGATGGTTTAAATCATATTTTACTGACCGTTCCCATTTTATTTCTATGTGTGGCTTTAGGTCTGACACTTGCTCAGTGCTCACTGGTGTTCTGCAGGGCTCAGTTCTAGGCCCTCTACTCTTTAATATTTATCTATTTCCACTTGGGCATCTGCTGCGATCGCTTGGCCTCCGTTATCACTTTTATGCTGACGACACCCAAATCTACATCCACTCTAAATCTGGTGAAAACATTGATGCTTGCTATCTTTCTGACTGTGTTTCTGAAATAAAAGCTTGGATGAACAATAACTTTCTGTGCCTGAACAGCGGGAAAACTAAGGTTA
This sequence comes from Noturus placidus, assembly GCA_022414735.1. Lineage (NCBI taxonomy): Eukaryota > Metazoa > Chordata > Actinopteri > Siluriformes > Ictaluridae > Noturus > Noturus placidus. The sequence goes on along the minus strand of JAFFST010050169.1, from coordinate 67,758 downwards.
TGCTTTTTGGTTCCCGTCATCAAATTCTCAAAGCAGCCCCACTATCCCTGTTTTTTGATGGCTCTATTCTGGAGACCCAAAGTAAGATGAGGAGCCTCGGTGTACAATTCGATACTAGCCTCACTTTTGATTTTTTTTGTTCAGAGCACTGTGAAGGCATCCTTCTTTCACCTCAGAAACATAGCAAGAATTCGTCCAATGCTAAATTTATCTGTCGCTGATCAATTCATTTGTAGTCTCGCGGCTGGATTACTGTAATGCTGTTTTAGGTGGAGTTTCTAAAAACAACAATTAACAATTAACAATTAACAAATTGCAATATGTTCAGAACTCTGCCGTCCGGATCCTGACGGGAACCAGGAAATGTGACCATATCACTCCTGTTTTGAAGTCATTACACTGGCTTCCGGTCAGGTTCCGTGTCGATTTCAAGATCATGTTGTTGGCATACAAGGTTTTACATGGCTTGGCTCCACAATATTTATCCGTCTTATTAATCCCTTACACCCCAAATCGCAGACTACGCTCCTCACAGAGTAATCTGTTAACTGTTCCACAAACACACTTGAATTCTATGGGCTTTCTCTGTCTATTCTCCTTCACTTTGGAACTCTTGGCGCTTTTAAAACTCTACTTAAAACTTTTTTGCATTTGACTGCTAGTGTCTTTTTATTATTGTTTTACCACTTTTACTATCAATTGTGTTGTTTTAGTTCTTTTCACTTTTATTGTTGTATTGTATTCTGTGTATTGTTCATTTATGTACAGCGCTTTGAGAAGCTACTTTTAAAGGCGCTTTATAAAATAAAGATTATTATTATTATTATTATTATTATTATTATTATTATTATTATTATTATTACAGATATGACAATTATGTGTCAGTTGTGATTTTATTCTAAATCTCTCATAAAGAGTTATATATGCTCTATGAATAACATTGAACTGAATGAGATGATGAACCAGGTTCTTGGAAGTCAAATTAAGATTGGACCGTACCCTCTTCCAATCGACGGATATATTAAAAATAGATAGTTCACAACTCCAAATGGATTCGATAGAGAGAGGTTTTAAAATTAGTTCATTAGGTTTGTTGTAAATTAAACCAGATAGTAGGATTATAAACAATTACCCGTACACAATTGTATGATATAAAGTCAAACAATACTAACTGTATTGAAATAGTATTCAGTATGAATATCATAGTCTTTATGATTGTAGCAACAGTTTTTAGGCATCTTAGGGAAGTGCAATCTTTAGGGCATCCATGTGGGACAATCCAAAACAGCAGAAATTGGTTCACAGTTGGTTCTCAAACCAGGTAGTGGAGCAATCGGATAATTCAGGCAGATCTGGAGGACAAATTGTGCTTAACAACAAGTCATTATATACAAAGTACACCTGTATTGTAGAGGAACCTGACCATGTGCCCAGGAAATCTGGGTACAAGCTAGGGGTACATAATAAAGTGACAGCTGTGTGTATGTGAGTATTATTTTATTATGTGAGGCTATGTATGCTGTGAACTTTTAGTTTATAATGTATCAAAATATTTGTTTTAACATTTTATATTTAAGAATTCTGATGTGCAGAAGTTATATTCAATAGCTTGCTGAAATAAGTATGTAGTACTTAACGTTGCATGCTTAATTATGCTAGAGTTTGAACATGATAGCTATAGATGCATATTGACACTTGAATTGATAATATTACAGGATGTTGAAAGACTCCGCCCCTCTACAGTCACGTTGTAGAACTTCGGCCTCTGTCGTGCGAGCGTCATCATTGGTAACCCCGCCCGCTTCGCATTGGAGAAGAACTGTCGCCATTTTGAGTGACTGAGTTTCATTTCACCTCGCAACTGTAAGGACGGAGAGACCTTCAGGAACGTTTCAGCATGTTTCTCTTTGAAACTATAAATGGGAATTTAACTGCTATGAACTGAAACTCTTCCTAAAAATCAATCAACAAGTAGATCAAAGTCAAGTAACGCATAAGCCAGTTGAATCCTGAGTCGATTTTTTGCACTGAACTGTAGTCCGTTAGAGGAAATGGCTGTGGAAAGCATGACTGTCCATCCAAACTCCCCAACAGCCAACCACGAACACAACAGCCTTCTCACTGACGAAAGGTCGAGTAATATCATATTTCTCTCCAACTATTTATTTATCCTTTGCTTTTTAAGTACAAAAAGCATGGGTATTACTTTGCCTTTTTTTTTTTTCTTTCAAAGGGATTAAAGTCGACTTTTTTTTTCTGGGAAACGAGTACAGAGGTAACGACCGCCATCTTGAAACGTTAACACGGCGCAAATCTGGAAGGTCATATATCCGAATCACGGACATGTCCTGTTTCTAAACAGAAGCGTATTTACAAATCCAGAAACTTTTTTTTTCGACGCTCTTTTTCATCACCGAAGGACCAAAGTGGCCATTAAACAAAGAACATCGAACGTGCATTTCCGCCTTCCACACAGTAAAGGAAAACGGATCAAAGTCAATGTCGGCGAATTAACCACTTAATCTCTTACTTTCTGTCGGTAGTGATTAATATATATCGCATATTTTTAAACGCAAACCTGTGTACTGCTCGGCGATCATAACAAAAAAAAAAAAATCATCAACTACTGTCGCGGATACTATTCGCTAGATAGTTAGCCATGACTGTTAGCGCAGACTAGCATCTCCTAGCCAGGCCTCGAAGGAAGCTAACGCAAGCGGTTCTCACATTACCCCGAGCAGCTAACACGCTAGCTTAGTGGCGCAGTTGCTATGTTAGCTAACTTAGCCCCGTTCCTAAATACCTTGTAGTTTGCTTATTCCTGACAAGTAACGTGTTTGTGAATTTTGTTCAGGTTTCGTCTCATGTGGTGTTCCTGGATATCAAACAACAGCCATTTATTGTAAATTGAAGCACTTCGAATCTATAAGCGGCTCGCGTGGCTAGCTTACTAGCTACACTTGGCTGAATAGCCTACGCGTGGCTAGCTTACTAGCTACACTTGGCTGAATAGCCTACGCGTGGCTAGCTTACTAGCTACACTTGGCTGAATAGCCTACGCGTTGCGCACAATCTTTACACTCCAGGGTGGCTTTTTACAACTGGTTTGTATACAAAAGGCGCATTTACAATATGCATAGAATTTTTTTTTTTAGTACTATTAGATGGCTAGCTGGTCAATTATATAGAATAGGTTTGCAACACTTCTTGGCTATTCAATAAACGCATGGTATTGAAAAGCTTCCACGAATTTAGTGATTTTATATAACTGTCTCTTTGTAATCAAACCAGAGGCTAATGATTAACTCAAAGAATAATGATTTAAATCATAGAATAATCATTCAACCAGATTAAACAAAACCAATAATGATTAAACCAGGGAATAGCTGTGTTTATTCAACAGGAAATTTACTTCTTTTAGGACATGCATGTCCTTCAGAAAATTTGTGCATCTTCACAAACACTCTTTTTTTTTTTTTTGAGCTCCTTCCCAATGTCTCAAAAGCATTCAAGGTCCTAAACGTGAACTAAAACACAAGTTTCACTAATTTCACTGTTTCCCAAATCCAGTGAGGTACACGTCATGCAGAATTGATCAACCCCCTTTTCAAGCATGCAGGGTCCAGAGAAACTACAGCTACGTTTTCAATACTGTTGCCTTTAGGTGAATAGTTTGAGGCCCAGCATTGGTACTGGTCATAATTTTAGCTGTATTGAGTGGTTTTTGCATTGTTTGTGTTTGGTTGGTTATCATATACCTTTTATAACTGCAATATTATGCAATGGGTTGTTGATAGTTTTTGCTAGAGGGTGACCTGATTTCTCAGCTGTCTTGTCACGCTGCATGGTCGAATACGCTCAGATGTCCTAATATTACTTGTGCTAAGGATACAATGACATGTTTATGAATGTGTCATTCATATTTATAAAATGACCAGCAAGAATGTAATCATTTTACTTCCCACGTGACTTTGGCTGTTTAACAGTTAAGCTGAGTTTAGTGTATTTCCTGTGCACACTAGTATGAAGTAAGTTAAAGTTCATGTGATTGTGAAATTGGAGTTCAGCTCATGACCTCACAGTTGAGCACCAGGCCCTCAGTCCTATAGGAAGTGGACACGGTACAAGAACTCCAGTTTATAGTCAGTCAGTACATTTACATGGACAACAATATTCTGATAATAACCCGATTAAGAAACTACCATGTAAACAGCTATTTCTAATGACCTTAATCCAGCTAAAGTCATAATCAAAGTAAAGGCAAATAGAATTAAGACGCAGCCCACAGCTTAAAGCAGTCGTCTATTTGCACGTAGGCTTAAAGCAGTCGTCTATTTGCACGTGTAGCATGACAAATAATTAACTGCACTTGAAGCTTTCATAAAAATGAAACACCCAAAACTGTATATGCTACCATAACAAAGATAATCTGTATGTTGATGTGTGAAATTTTGGAGGGGACGTCGGCTGGCGTGGCGTGGGGACGTATTGACGTGCCGTTAATTGATCCGTGTTCTATAACGTAACACGGGAACATGAAAGGAATATTCTAAAAGCAACTCGTGTAAACACCTTAATCACAATATTATTCAGAATAAGTTCAATAATTAGATTATTGCTCTCCATGTACAGTATCTCACAAAAGTGAGTACATCATTCACATTTTACAAAGTAGTGAGTGTACAGCTTGTGTAACAGTGTAAATTTGCTGTCCCCTAAAAATAACTCAACACACAGCCATTAATGTCTAAACCTCTGGCAACAAAAGTGAGTACACCCCTAAGTGAAAATGTCCACATTGGGCCCAAAGTGTCAGTATTTTTTCCAGCACTGCCTTAATCCTCTCTGGCATGGAGTTCACAAGAGCTTCACAGGTTGCCACTGGAGTCCTCTTCCACTCCTCCATGATGACATCACAGAGCTGGTGTATGTTAGAGACATTGTGATCCCACAGATGCTCAATAGGGTTTAAGTATGGAGACATGCTTGGCCAGTCCATCACCCTCAGCTTCTTTAGCAAGGCAGTGGTTGTCTTGGAGGTGTCTTGGGGTCGTTATCATGCTGGAACACTGCATACTGCTCATACTCTTGCTTCAGTATGTCACAGAAAATGTTGGCATTCATGGTTCCTTAAATGAATAGACGTGTGAGTGCTGCCAGCATTGCTGCAGAGGTTCCTGTCATCCCAGAAGGAAGCCTCTTTTAAAAATGATGCACAAGAAAGTCCGCAAACAGTTTGCTGAAGACAAGCAGACTAAGGACATGGATTATGAGACTAAGTTCATCTTATTTGGTTCAAATGGTGTCAAGCATGTTTGGCGGCAACCAGATGAGGAGTACAAAGACAAGTGTGTCTTGCCTACAGTCAAGCCTGGTGGGAGTGTCATGGTCTGGGGCTGCATGAGTGCTGCCGGCACTGGGGAGCTACAGTTCATTGAGGGAACCATGAATGCCAACATGTACTGTGACATAGTGAAGCTGAATATGATCAGTATGCAGTATTCCAGCATGATAATGACCCCAAACACACCTCCAAGGCAACCACTGCCTTGCTAAAGAAGCTGAGGGTGAAGGTGATGGACTGGCCAAGCAGCTCCGTGCTGTCGTCATGGAGGAGTGGAAGAGGACTCCAGTAGCAACCTGTGAAGCTCTGGTGAACTCCATGCCCAAGAGGGTTAAGACAGTGCTGGAAA
>JAFFST010050167.1:0-12336 GCA_022414735.1 Noturus placidus | reverse complement strand
TTGTTAATCTGTCCCATTACCTTTGGTCCCTTAAAAAGTGGGAGGCACATATACAAACTGTTGTAATTCCTACACCGTTCACCTGATTTTGATGTACATACCCTCAAATTAAAGCTGAAAGTCTGCACATCTTGTTCATTTCATTTCAACTCCATTGTGGTGGTGTATAGAGCCAAAAAGATTAGAATTGTGTCGATGTCCCAATATTTATGGACCTGACTGTATATGTTTCACATTGTTGATCTACATTCTTACCCAATTTACATTTTAACAGATTTGACAGCGAGATTTAGACCTAATACCTAACACTGTAATCTGCTGCTATGTACAGTACACTAACAAACCAGTTTGTATTGTAATAACTAGACTAATGGTATTCAACTGGTTCATATGGTCAGGGTTATTAGCATTCAAACTATCATTTGGCATATTTTTACTTAATCCTAGATAATGCTTTTCCACATTCCTTGTTTCTATGGGGAAAGAGGCAATAATATATAAGTAACAATAGACCAGTAATAATATAGCAGTGTAACCAGTAACTGAAATGAGTAGGTTATTTGAGCCAAATGTTTTTTTTGTTTGCTTGTTTGTTTTTGTTTTGTTTTAAAATCTTTTTGTACTTTTACTTTCATAATTTTAATAAATTTAAGATTTTACTCTTTTCTACTTTAACTTGAGTGAAGTATTTGAAGCTGTAATTCAGAATTTACCTAAGTATTTTTTAATTTACCTAGAATTGTTGTACTTTTATAACCTCTGCCAATATACATAATTTACAGTAAGTCTTTACATAAATACACTGAATTACTAGTACAATAGTGTACTTAACTAGTAACATATGGGCCAGCAACCCAGTGTAGAGCTTCCACACAGCTTGCTATTTCACCACAAGATGTCAGACTTTCCACACTTTGAGAATATCAGTGCCGGTGCCAGTATAATAAATGTATCCACTTGTTCTTGGTTTATTATTAATATGCCTAAAAGGTTGTCTGATCTCTCAACAATTTTTTATACAAAGCTCTTTGAAAAAAATCCCATTTGTTCTATCATGGACTCAAGTACAGGCATAAACACAACCTAAAAAGAAATGTACATCTTCAACAATTAGAAATGCAAAATCCATTTGTTCATATCAATTAAGGAAAATGGGACACTGGATTAATGTGTTTTTGTAAGCGTAGAGTGTATTCTGCTGCTGAATCTATTTTTGATATAACATGTTTGCTCTCCCTTCATCATAAGCTCTCTCTGTCTATAAAAATTCTCTCTATCCTGCAGTCAAATTTTATCATGCATCATTAGCAGGTTTAGCTGGACCTAGGGCTGGTATTTAGGCTGGGAAAAGGTTAAAGACCAAACATGAGAGCAAAGATGAAAAGATTTGATTGACACTTGCAGCCAATTAGCAGCTGTAGCCAAGGAAAGACTGTCTGGCAAATCAAACCAGCATTTCTCTGAGGTCAGCTGAGAGATGGCAGAGCATGAATATGTGGCGGTTCATTCTTTTTTTTTCTCTGGCTCAACTCTCAGTGTGTGTAGTCATTCCTTTGAGCTTTTGCCTACGGAAATAAGGAGTATATAACTCATAGTAAACTACAACAATAGTGTAATTGTTTAAAAATAACAAGTCTTCATTTTTTTGCTGTGAATTTGAATTCAATATAAATCTAAACAATTTCTACCATTGACAACATCCATGAGATCTCAAACAATGGACTTTTAGTGGATTTTGTAATGTAGGTACTTAGTAGTGTAACTAACTGTTAAGCCTTTAAAAATAAAACAATAACAACAAAACTAAATAAATAAATCTACCAGTTCAGTGGTTTGGTTTGTCTCTATGGGTGAACACTTAACATCATGTTTTATATAACACCATACAACATACGGTTTCCCTTCAAAAGATCTTTATTTAAATCTGCACAGTAATATTCTGGATATTTATTGGAGCCCTAAAGGTTTTTGTTTCCTGAACGTTCAAACAACAGAACACATTATGCTCAAGTCTACATTAGCTAGTGTTTTCAGTTATTAAGCTTTGGATTAAACAAATTCAATTAAGCCCAGTTGAAAAATCCATCTTGCCCTGCTCAAGCTACCAGCTGCCAAAACACACATTAAGCTGCTCAAAAGGGTCCACCATCTTTGCAAGATTGTATGCTATTTTGAAAACGTCCTTATTACTCGAGTAAACTCATCCATAAATGTTGTGATTTTCAAATTGTCTTATTGTTGTGTTGTTATCTTTAAACATAACATGTCTATAATGTTGTATAGAAATGGTCATTTACAAGCTGTTTCCATTGCTTCACAGACAGCACTTTGAGAACCACTGCTTAGCTAAATATCAAGGTTCTCAAGGGCTGAATTGGGTGTGTTTACAAAGACAAAAACACTACCAGGCCTGAGTTTACCAACTCTATGAATAGGAGTGGGTCACTTACCAGTTTGACCAGCTTTGCCTGTTTTGACCTGAGTGTGGTAAATTTTTCGTCCTGAAAAAAAAAAAATATTCAATTCAATTCAATTTTATTTGTATAGCGCTTTTTACAACAGACATTGTCTCAAAGCAGCTTTACAGGAATACAAACACAGTACATACACAGTAAAAGTGAGAAATTATCCCAACTGAGCAAGACACTGAGTGGCGACAATGGCAAGGAAAAACTCCCTAAGATGTTTTAAGAGGAAGAAACCTTGAGAGGAACCAGACTCAGAAGGGAACCCATCCTCATCTGGGTAACAACTGACATTCTTAAAGAAACAATTATTGCTTTAAATGTAATCTGTTTGGCTTTGAAAAGCCTTTGTCCCAGCAGTCTGGATTTGGAGCAGATGAGAGCTCCATCCAGAAGTAGGACCTCCGAGACCGATCATGCAGGTCCGGAGAGCAGAAAGGACCAGGATCTCCAACATCTCCATCAACTCATGTGCAGCTCGGCAGTTTCTATTTTATAAATAGAAACCTTTATAAAATTTGTAATGGTTTTAATGTGGGTCTCAACTGGTAATTTGTTGCCTTCTATTGGTGGCACGTTATGTCTAGTGGATACCATTAAGGAGGATACCATTAAACATGGTAATTGTTTTAATGGTTAGCTGATTGTTTGTAATGGTATTTGCCGTGGGAACGATTAGAATTTCTGTTTGTTTGTTTGTTTTCAGCAGGGTTATCTGTGAACAGTAGTGGGTGCTTTCCATAACACGCCCATTCCATTTCCGGTTGTGAAACATTCCATGTTTGTGTTGTGTGGAGCTGGCAGTAAAGTAGGTAGCGTGTCTAATCTCGTACACCTGGCAACACCAATGCTACTTCGGAAACCCGCACACTACTTCTGCTGGTACACTATTTTCACACCTTTGTTTTAGTGGCTAAGAAGACCGTTTGGATTTGAGCCCTAACTTCACTTCACCACTTTTCGGGAATGTTTGGAGGACATCTGTGAAAGAACTCCGGAGAGCAACAGCGCATGCGCAGTGCTACGCGAGTCGCCTAGGGAAGTCTTGTTTCTGAGCACCTGATTCAACACTGGCGGTAAAGAAACGTTTTCTAATTTTTTAAATGTGCGTGCTTTCCGCTGAACAACTTTAAAACTAAGTTTTATCTCAGGTGTTTCAGCTGGACTGCTTCACTCCAGAGCAGCTGAATGATGGACTAGGTTTCTTAATTAAAGTTACTCAAGGTTACTTTACCCAAGGTTACTCCCCCTCCCCCAATATTTGTAATGCTGCACTCAATTATGCATCGCTACGTATGTTGATTGGATGACAAAAATAAATAAATAAATCTAGGCTGGTCTGTCTGGCAATAACGCTCATCAACGTCAAAATGTTTGAAATGGCCAATCAAATCAAAGAGAGCAGAAGTCGCGCGACGCTTCAGTATTAAAGGTGAAAGACTCTGTAAGCTAAGTAGCTAAAGTTTTATTTTACAACTGTTTTATGACAGAAACATTAAATGGCATTAAACATGGGTACCTGGATTTACTGACAGCCTTTCAGTACATTCACTTTTTTTTTTTTGCTTAGGACAAGGTCTTTTAAAATTAAAAATATATTATTTGCAAATCCAGTTTAACAATTGTTTTTTTTTTTTAATTAATTTAATTTTCTTTTCTGGACAATAAACTCTCCCCAAGCATACACATTGTATTTCGATACTAGTCTGTATGTCTTTGTCAGGTCTGTGTTCAGAAAGTTAAAGGGATAGTTCACATAAAAATGTCAATTATTTACTTCCCCTTTTGTCATTCCAAACCCAAATACTGTTACTTTTTCATCACATACGATTATTTTCCCTCACTCTTTTCCACTTGATTTCAGCTCTATACCTTAAAATGGAGACGATCATGAGCTTTAAAGGTAAAGCAGCCATAAAAAAACTACACTCCAACTGGCCATATGAGAGCTTTGTGTCATATGGACTGCTTTTCTGTATAGCTGTGTAAATATTCTTCAAAATTCTCCTTTTGTGTTACCCTGAGTACAGCATACAGGTTTGGAACAGCTTGAGGGTGAGTAAATAATTTTGTCTAAGTCATTGTGTCTCGCTCGCTGACAGTCATGTTGTTTTAAAGAGACGTTATGACAAAAATGAGACGTCTACCTGGTGTGTGAGTACATCTGAAATATAATAAACCTATGTGTGTATATATACATACGTGTGTGTGTGTATATATATATATATAAAAATTGGGCCTTTATTACATGGAGAATTAAAGAGGACCATTACATTTGTGACCACACCCCCACCAGGATGTTGAGGATGTGGTTATGGCTTTGATTTCACACTCCGATTGAACACGTTACACTCAGTGTACATTTAATATAAGCTCAACTGAACACGTTTAATTTTACAACAGAAGTTGCAAATAAATAGCAAGTGTATACTAAAAGCGACATATTTCAGGAAAGTTGAGTTACAGTCCAACTTAAAGCATGCAAACTTTACTGTTGGCACATCTTAGGTGCCATTTATCCCTTAACTCTTAAAAAAGTAACTTTAGATTTCCTATTAACAATTAAATGAATGCGATTGAATAATATGCGTTGGGTCAGGAAATTCAGGGGTTAATAGTAGACCAGTCTGTCACTAATTTTGTAAACTATATTTTGAGGGATGTGTCCCAGTGCAACTATTTCAGATTTCCTTATCACAGTATTTCAGGCATAGTGTTATTTTGTCACGCCCTGCCCTATCTAAATCCCCCATCCTACAGGAACTTCACCTCACTTTCAGCTGTAATGGATCTGTCTGGGAATTTGCAAGAGCGACAGCTTGTACTTTCGGAAAGTTTTCTAAAAGGATAAAGGAAAGGACATTGACTATGTTTACATGGACAGCAGTAATCTAATTATTGACCTTACTCTGATTAAGATAATAATGTGATTAAGGTGTTTACATGAGTCGCTTTTAGAATACTCCTGTCATGTTCCCGTTTGACATGTTTTAGAACATAATTAGATTAACAGCCCGCGTCATTACGTCACCACTCCACGCCGTTCGACGTACGAATTTCATGTATCAACATACAGTTTGTATTTGTTATGGTGCTGTATACAGTTTTGGGTGTTTTTATTATTTTTTTACGAAAGCTTTAAGTGCAGTTAATTATTTGTCATGCTGTATGTGCTAATAGACAACTGCTTAAAGCTGTGGGCTGCGTCTAAAATCACGTACTTACTGCTATATAGTAGCCGAGATACATGTATTTTTCCCCACTACAGGGCTATAGTAGCATATGCGGTTTGGGACACAGCCGAACTTTCTTGTTCGCAGTAAAAAGCACTGCCGTGTGTGATCGTGTCCTGTCGCAAAATGCGTTGAAAACTCACACGACGTTCATAATGTGATTAAGGTGTTTACATGTCTGTAATACATGTCGATAATGGACTAAAACAGGAGTACTCCACCTGTCTTAATTCGATTATTGCTTAATTAGATTATGACCTTAATTAGATTAAGGTAAGTAAAAATTGCTGTTTACATGGTAGTTTCTTAATCAAAGTATGGTCTTAATCTGATTAAGAGTGGATTATTGTTGTTCATGTAAACACAGCTACTGTTCAGGTAAACGCAGTTTATGAATGTTGTACTCAGAATCACTTACTTGTTTTTAACTCTCATTTTCTATAATGGCATTTGGGATTTCATTGTGTTTTTGTATTTTAGCAGCACAATGAAACCCCAGCCTATAAATGGGGAATGGCGTTTAATATCTTTGGGAAGACAAGGTGCTCACAAACTGGCATCTTGAACAACCTCTAGGGATATGCTGCAAATATAATGCAAAAGATTTATTTTTTTTATTACTAGAAAATTAGTAATGATGGTAATATGCAAATTTCAAACTTACTCTAACTGGCCATTGTAGACTGAAGTCACATTCCATGTGTTTATATTTGTGCTGTATGATTCTGGTGCGAATTCGGTGGTTGGTGCTGTATTAATTGGCATTGTGGGTAATGTAGGAAAACTGTTAACCAAAGAGAAAATGGAACAATACTGGCTGGGTGATATGACAAAAATATCATCGCCTGATCCTTGACATTTCAATGATGTATGATGCATATTAAACTTTGGCTAAGAAACTGTCTGTAAACTAAACAAGCAAGCAAAATAAAAACTATAAACTGGTTTGACGATATTTTCTTTAATGCCTTCAAAAACAGAGATTACGTTTTTTAAATATTATGTCAAATCAATGGCATCCATTCAGCACCATTTAGTTAGTAATTATTAAAAACATTTAAAAAAAAAAAAAATAGATCACCATACTAACGATATCTCAGAAAAAGTGTATCACGTAATCATTTATCACAATATCGATATTATATCAATACATCACCCTGCCCTACAAAACTAAGGATTTTACTTTTTAAAATAAAATGCCACTGAAGATTACATATAATTATAAATATTTACTGGATGTTTGTGTCCTTCAAGTCTAAATTTCATTAATTTTTAGTTTATTTTTAATGTTTATTCCAGTAGTTTTATTTAAAAATTAAGCCATCTGATTTCTATATTCTGTAAAAGAGTTTCAGACATATTGCATCCAACACATCCTTTTAGTATTCATTACTCTTCCAAGAAAGGTCATATGACCAGATAACGTATGCACACTGATGCTAAGTTAGTGAATCCCATGAGATATTTTGCAGGTGTCACAACAATAATGCTTTCATTTCAATTTCACCGGAGCATTTATGACAACACTGATATATAACAAGTCACAAACTTTGGTTTGCAGTCACGTCTTATTTTCATTAGCAGTGACTCACATAGCCATGTCATGTGTTTTCACAGCAGACAAACTGCGAACAAAATTCTTAAGTTAATAATAAGTCTTGCAAATGTCCACGCCATCAGTCTTTTTATCTTATAAACATTACTTTGTGGTCACGGATTAAATTCATTCTCTGCAGGGTTTTGAAACTAACCGAAACTAACCCCTGATAAAGCTTCTCCTTCCCTGTTAATTGCATAAGGTTAACTACTCTGAGCTTGGTTTCTAGCTAGTTTACATTGAAATTGTGTGTAAAAACACTGTAGATCTCACTACCACTCCACCCTACCAGTGATACACAAATTGCAACTCTACTCATCCCCCTCCTCCAACCTACCTGGTTCTGTCTGAGTTATGCATAAAACATGTATTGTGGGGGTAGGGTGCATATGGAAATTTAACAGATGGACCAATAGCACTGTTATACATTGTGTAATGAGCAGATGTTGTGAATTAGCCATATGGGATTTGCTTAAACTGTCAACCAAAGTCAGTAAAAAACGATCCCCGATATTACAGGTTTACACTTTTTGTACATTGCGTAAAATGTAGCCAATTAGCATCACATGTTTAGTTATAAATTATACAGTCAGGGTAAATTAGTATTCAGTGTCCTTTTCCTATTTTATATACCTCCAGAGTATACAGTCCCCTCTGAAACTATTGGAACGGCGAGGCCAATTTTTTAATTTTTTTTGTTATATACTGAAGACATTTGGGTTTGAGGTTAACATATCTAGATATAAAAACAGGTGTTTTTCGCTGCCCAGGTGTGCCCTATTAAATGGTAAATGGCGCACTTGTATAGCGCTTTTATCCAAAGTGCTTTACACTGTGTCTCATTCACCCATTCTCACACACACACTCACACCAATGGTAGCAGAGCTGCCATGCAAACTTGCCATTGGGGGCAACTTAGGGTTCAGTGTCTTGCCCAAGGACACTTCAGCATGTGGAGTCATTCGGGCCGGGAATCGAACCGCCAACCCTACGATTAGTAGATTAGTGGACAACCCGCTTTACCGACTGAGCCACAGCCGGCCTGTTGGATGAAAAGTTTAAACAATTAATAGCTCTAAAAGTCTACACTTGGTTTGAGCCCTGGGTTTCACCTGTGAAAAAGGATAAACCAACATGAAGACCAGAGAGCTGACTATGGGTGAAAAAGCAAGCATTTTGAAGCTGATAAAAGTGGGGAAATCAATCAGAGGCTAAAAAAGAAAGAACCCACTGGTGTACTGAGCAGTAGACACCAAATGGTTTAGTAGCAGTGAGCGAAACCTCGTGAGAGCTGTGAAGAAATACCTGAAAACAATAGCAAGTGACATGACCAACAACCTCCACAGGGCCGGGGTGAAGATATCATGATCATCTCTTCAAAGACATATATGAATATTATTATTATTGATAATCATATGAATAATATATAAATATCAAGATATGTGAGCTGAAATTTTGATCTATCGTCTCATATTCACTTTTTGATCTCAAGCCCAAATGTCTTTATTGTATAGCAAAAAGGAAAACCCCAATACTTTCAGAGAGGACTGGATATACATGTGTATAAACACACCCTGGAAGAATATTAAATAACAAAATAGAAGTGTCTATGTATGTATCTTCTCTCACTGTGAACATTAAAGTGACTTGTTGTGTACTTGACTAGAAAATTACTTGAAATGTCAATCAGGCAACTGAAGCAGGCCACTCAAATACAACATCACAAACACTCTTACATTTCTAAATCTGATGAGGATTGATTAGTATCTACAAAGTGTCTCACGTTAATGCCACTAAAATGCATTCCGCTATTTATTAAAATATTTAAGGGTACTTAAATATTTTTGCTGTCAATCCTCTTAAGTTTTAAGTCAGGGAAACTATTCAACCACCGCCAGTGTGTAGCATCCACCTGGATGATGCGACGGCAGCCATAGTGTGCCAGAACACACACCACACACCAACTATTAGTGGAGAGCAGTGTGATTTAGCCAATGATGGAGAAGGGCCAATGGGGAATTTTACCAGGACACCAGGGTTATACCCAAACTCTCTTTAAAGAAATTGTCCTGAGATTTTTAATGACGATAGAGAGTCAGGACCTCGGTTTAACATCTCATCTGAAAGACGGTGCTGTTTTTACTGTCCACATCACTATACTGGTTCATTAGGACCCACACTGACCACAGGGTGAGCACCACCTGCTGGCCTCACTAATACCACTTCCAGCAGCAGTCTTAGTTTTCCCCAGGGGGTCTCCATGCAGGTACTGGCTAAGCTCTTCCCTGCTTAGCTTCAGTGGGGAAACTAGGCAAGAACTGCAGGGAGATATGGCTCTGGTGAACTTTTTAATGATTCATTTGAGAAACCATGTTTGTGTTATTGTGTCAGATCAAAAGCATACTTTTGTTTACTGCCAACCAGTAAATCACTATTCTGTTTGCAGAATGTAACTGAGCGTAGCTGAAATCACTCAGTCTTTACCATGATCTCAGCAAATGACCTGGAACAGCTGGCCGAGATAGGTGAGTCCCAATGTCTTTTTAGTAGACATAATGTCATAATTACAATAAAGAGGCTTAGTTCTGATTACAAGAGCCCTGATTGATTGATTTTTATTTATTTATTTGTTTTTTTCGACACGTGTGAGGCATGTCACACACAACAGTTAAAATGCTATTGTGCAGTGGTTTAGTCCATGGAACATGCAAATAACTGTACATCAAAGGCATGTAAGAAATGCTCCCTTTGTTTTACACTTCAGCTCCATGAGTCTTTTCACCCACACAAGTGTAAACACAATCAGACTAGATTGAAATCACAGTGCTAACGATTCTGAAATGTGTAGTTGGAAAAGGGTTTATGTTGTGCTGATCTAACCAGAGAAACGCAATAGACTTTTTGTGCACTGCACCATTGCCTCTAGCAGGTCCAGCTTCATCTGTTCACATGCTCCCTGTTTCATAACTGTGTGGTCATGCTTGTATAGTGCAAACGTAACACATGCGGTGTAGATTGAGTGCGCAGTCATGACGCGATTCGTCCACGGATAAATCCGGTTTGTATTCAGGGTACCTTTTTAGGCTTGGAGGTATCCCCTTTCTGTCTACAAAGCATCCCTGATTTTTGGCATCAGTAAACTGTCATGACACAGCTACGACCTTACCCAGATGTCTGGAAAGGAATTACTAATCAAGATGGCAACAGTGACTCTCACTCCTGCCTGAGTCAGTTGTTGACTTACTGCTGAGGAAGGAAGTAGTCCACATGAAGGATCAAACAGTAAACAGTCCTATTTCTCCGAAACCACATGCTGAATTCCCCATGCACCTTCATGCTGAGTTATATTTACCATTTTGTGAGAGGAACAGGTCACTCTTCAGATAATGCTGACCTTCTAAATTAGCGTGGGTCTATGTGGAGAGGACGGCACGGCGGTGCACTGATAGTTAAACACACAGGGCCATTGCATTCTTTTAGGTTACTCAAAGCCATCAGCTTCCGTAAACATTAACTCTCACTGACCTTCTCAAAGAAAAATGAGTTCACTTTAATGACAAGCTAAATGAGCGGAAATGTTGAAAATATATAATAATCCTCGTTCAGGTGGAAAGCAAATGTTTTGTTTTTTTTTTCTCCAAAAGAGGGTGCTGTAGTAAGATGTAATGCCATGGCTCTCCCTAAACAAATCTTTTGTTGTTGTTCTGTTTAACCAAAGCCTCCATTTTGGAGTGTCTTTAAGTGTAACGGTAGTGTTTAACTCTCCTCTAGTACATAATAAAGCAAAGTCAGAAACGTCGGCGATGGGGCTCCAGCTTATCTCACAGGCCACTTAACACAAAAAAAACCACCCAAAATAAGTAGTGCACTGGTAATTTCCTTTTTTCTTTTCTTTTCTTTTTTTAAACCAGAGATGGTATTTATAGCCTGCCCCAGTGTCCATCAGGAAGTAACTACTGAGTCACCACATAGATAATGACAACTGTCAAGTTTCTGAGCCTTAAATGATAGGACTTCCTGTGAATGAAAGAAATGCAGCAGAGCAGAAATGTTTTCACTTCATGTTCATAATAGTTACTCCAAAATGGCTTTTCTTTTTTGGTCTGGAATAAAATTAATTAAAATCATCCAAACTTTTCACGACGGAAACGTTGTCTTTCTATATTGTATAAGGAATTCTTTGAATTGTAGGTTCCGTTAAAATATTTTCAGACAACATTAAAGAGTACAGAACCCCTAACCTTTTTAACCCTTATTAAGAAATGCAGATCTGATTAAATTCGTATTGAAAATGACCTCAACCGTACATGCTCTCATCTCCTTTCTTACTAAACCACTGTTGTATGTCTTGTATTGGCATACTGGCACATGTTTGGCTCCTATAGTTTATGATGCGCTGGCACTTACACTTCCTATGTTCAGTTCATTCCATTGAAAGGACATGATCAAAAACAACTTCTTTATTCTAACTTTGTATAGCTTTGAACTATGGATCGATAAGACCTTGAAATATAGACAGATCATTCGACACCAGTTGGACCAGTAATACAGTTGGCTGTAATTCCTCCTCGAAATCTTTTAAAGGACAAAAGATGTGAAAAATGAATTCATGTCTGCAAAGTCATGATCGTGTGTTATGTGCATTTGTCCTTCCTAAACATGATGCAGTAATATTTGACCAGACAAAGTAAGATCTAAAAATATCTTCAGATGTTCTTATATTTTTACATGTTAACCCTGAAGGGTTTTTGTTAGGTTAATCTTAACCCGCACACGAAAGAACAGATCAGACACAGATATCTCATTTTACTTGCAAGGAGAGTGACCAGAGACCGGGTCAGTTACAATCTCCGGCAACTCTGACCAGTCTCTGCGTCCCCCTGCCTTTTTATTGGATTTAGGGAGTAAGCTTATGCTGGATACATGCACATTCCTTCCTTATCTCACCAGAAGGTTTCTGTCTGGAAATACAAGGACGAAACAGTAATCTTGTGGTTCCTGTTTCTCTTACACACACACAGTATTGCTATTGTCAGCAACG
>JAFFST010050155.1:8258-18505 GCA_022414735.1 Noturus placidus | reverse complement strand
GTGTGTGTGTGTGTGTGTATATATGTATAGCTATAATATAGCCTTAAAGCTTACAAAAAGTGTTTTAAAATTAAAACTTGGAGCAAATACAGCCCCTTTTTCACCATTCCTCTACATCCATGCCACCAAAGTGTAATTATGACCAAATCAATACAAGCATTTAAATGCAAGCTTTAAACGCATTAGGCATTAATGTATTAAACCTAACCAACAATCACATATTGAAATATACACACCACTACTTCCATTTTTTCGCTGTGCAAACTGCAAAACACTCACCCAGGCACTGAATCCCGTCCAAAGCAACCTGAGTCGCGTTCTCAGCACAATAAAGGATTACCCCAGCACAGTCCTACAACAAAAATCAATACCGCTACTACAATGCTGTTGAAAGGCTGCATGCTTCAATTCAAAGAAGGGAAAATGATTTTAACAAACTCACCATGGCACTGAAGTGTCCTCTGTCACACGCACGGGCCACATTATACAAGTACTGCCGACACGAAGTAAGTCGGGTGTACATGTCCGCCATCTTTCCTTGCATCAGCTAGACAATTTTATTTTAATCAAAACAGAAGACATGCATTACCATCAAAGTCTGTATTCCAAAACCAATGTGATCAAAACACGTTTTTTCCAGCTCCAAAACACTAGATTTAACTCCATTACTTTCAAAGCCCTTCATAAGTTGAATCAAATGTTAAAGCCAGGAAAACATTGAGTAGTTCAGTGATCCCAAAGCACTTGGAAAGAAGAAAAAAACCCAAAACCGACTAAGCACATTTTTTTCTGCATACAGCTTTCTTTCACTAAATTGAGGTCGTTTGCACTGAAACTGCACTTTTCTTACAATAGTGTTCAATTTCTGTGGGCTACATAATTAAAGCAAGATGTTAATACTCAAAACGTTTTCTTTTTGAGGTTAAGGGATGATTCGTCACCTGCTGTATATTGTAGACCTTCGTACAAGAGTACTGCACTTGGGTCAACGATTAACATTACAGATCAGTCAGTACAGGATTTTGCAGAGCTTTTTTTGTGATTATTGCAGCCAAAAATGGACTTTTTTTTTCTTTCAGAAAACTAGTTGAATTGTCGAAATTGCAATTGCATAAAACTGTTTTGCACGGTCTTTCGCAGTGATGTTTGTTTGTCAATGAGACCTTTTAGCTGTACTCATGTTCGACGCACATGAATCCAAGCGAGATTTGGTTGAATGCGTACTGTCACATGACTCATCTTGGCCCAAATTTGAGGAAAATCAGCAGTAATTTTGAAAAATTACAAGCGCCTCTGAATATTGTAGTGTCCTTGATTTTGCATTAATTTCTGTGATCACAAAATCCTGGAGGGACTGAGATTTTAATATCAGATCGATTGATTTGTTTGTTTGTTTTACTTTAAAAATGATTAAACAAACAAAAACAAAACCTTAACCAGAAACTGCCACAAGAACCAACCTGGAAGTGGCCGATCTTCTGGCCAAATGCTTCTCGGACATGCAGATAAGGAATAGCGTGGTCGAGCACAGCTTGCATAATGCTGTAAGATAAAAATGAAATGTTTCAACAACCTATTCAACAAAACAGGAAATCTATTTTAATAAAGAATAGTCACTGGGTTTAAATTACCCAATAGGCCCAGCTGAGAGCACAAGCCTCTCCAGATCAAGGCCACTCATCAGTACGTACACTCCTTTATTCAATGGTCCCAGCATGTTCTTCTCTAAAATTAGTAATGATCTTTAAAATAATGCGGAAAACACCAACAGAAACAATTTGACTTTGCTTCCTTCATTTCTACACTGGCCTGCTGCACAAACACAGACCTGGAACCTTGCAGTCTTCAAAGACAAGCTCACACGTGTTGGAGCCTCTCATTCCCAACTTATCCAGCTTCTGTGCAGTACTGAAACCAGGCATTCCCTTTAAGGAACAAAACATGAATTAAATCAACACTTTCGTTTGTAGGGTTGAATGGTATACTGGTGAATTTTTAAACAGCAGTATGATAAGCAATGTAGAATGTGCGGCTAAAACAAAACAGCTCACAAAGGTTAGTGACACTTCATTTAGCCTAAATTCTTTACTTTATTCTGCAAAGCTTTCCTGTTTGCTGTGTGTAAATACTAAAATTAGCAGAGTTTGCTGGTAAGTGAGCTGCTAATTTTGTGATTTTTTTTTAGAGTTCGTTTCCCAATTCAGTTACTAATTCATAATGATGTGCTCATCATTATTAATACTCTGAGTACAATTAACCTTTGCATGATTTCATTGATCTAGGGAACAATAGATGAAATATGTGGCACACTGAATTAGTTGCTTGCCAATTGTATGAGTGTTCTTGAGTTTTCCCAATATCCAGTTATTCTTTCTCATTAATAAAGTATTAAGAGGAAAATTTAGTTTGTCTGTTTTCATTTATATCTGTGTATTTCTGCAAATTTGGTTCATTTTGTAGATTTGAATTATGAATTAACACAATATTGCATGGTATCATGATACTACTTGGTATCACGATACCTCAGCTGGTATAGTATGGTAAGAAATGTTCTTAGTGACTTAGTGGGTTTTTTTTTTTTTTTTTAAAACAGGATCCAGCAGGTAGAATGAGTTCAAAGTGATATGTACATCTCAAACCTTTTCTACAATAAAAGCGGAGATTCCACGTGAAAGTGCATTTATGTCCGTCTTCGCGTACACAATGAGAACGTCCGCATCGGGTCCATTCGTGATCCAGAATTTATTACCGTTCAACACATAGTGGTCACCTTAAAGAGCACAACAGATCAAAGCAAAAGGGAAGGGAAACATAAGTCTTCCATGCATACAAATGCAAAAGAGGTTTGTTTCAGAACTACACTGATGACACATTTCTGAAATATAGTGAGGGAAATAATTATTGGACACCTCAAAATTTTTTCCAGTAAATATATTTCCAATGAGGCTATTCACATGATGGTTTCAACAGACTTTGGTATTAACTCATGAAATCCAGACATATAAAGAAATCCAAACATTAACGTCCATAAACGACGTTGTGTGTAATAAAGCGGAATGACACAGGACAAAAGTATTGTGCACGCTAACTGACATTTATTTAATACTTAGTGGAGACGCCTTTGTTTGTAATGACAGCTTCGAGACACTTCCTATTCAGGTGGGATTTTGGCCCATTCTTTTAAATATATCGTCTTTAAATCTTGTTCAATTGGATTGAAGTCAGGTGATGATGAGGGCCATTCTAACACCTTGATTATTTTTCCTCTAAAACCAACTGGAAAATCCACCTACATATCATTATCCTCTTGATGGATGGCAGCAGATTTTTCTCAAGAATCTCCCAGTAAAGGGTTGCAGTCATTGTTTCTTCAATTATATGCAGTCTGCCTGTACCATGCGATGAAAAACAGCCCCACACCATGATGCTTCACCTCCAAACTTCATTGTTGGTATAGTGTTTTATGGTGATCTGCAGTGCCATTTCATCTCCAAACATGGTGTGTAGTATCACAGCCAAAAAGTTCAATTTTGCTCTCGTCTGACCAGACTACACTCTCCCAGTATTTCATAGGCTTGTCCAAATGAGTTGCAGCAAACTTTAAACGAGCTTCGTCATGCCTTTTCTTTAGTAATGGAGTCTTGCAGGGTGAGCGTGAACAGTGGAGTGCATTGCCTATTGTTTTCTCTAGGACGATGGCACTTGCGGCCTCCAAGTGTTTCTGGAGCTCTTTCTAAGTGGTCCTTGGCACTTGGGCTACTCTTCTGACTATTCTTCTAACTCCGTGGTCAGAAATCTTGCGTGGAGCTCCTGTGTGTATTCGGTTGATGATGAAGTGATGTTGCTTCTATTTGCAGATAATGGCCCCAATGGTGCTTACTGGAGGATTCAGAAGTTTTGAAATACGTCTGTATCCGATTCCATCAATGTTTTGCAACAATAAGGTTGCAAAGGTCTTGGGGAAAAAAATCAGAGCTCTCCCATCATGAGATGTTTCTTGGGTGACACCTTGGTAACAAAAAGCCTTTTATAGACCATCAATTTACTAACCCAGCTGATATTAATTTGAACAGATAGGACGTATAATTACTTACTGATTTCAGCTGGTTCCTTGTCGTACCTTGCCTTGTGGAACTGCTTTTTCTTAGTGTGTTCAATACTTTTTTCCTGTGTCATTCCACTTTACAACACATAACATTATTTATGGACTTTAATATTGTGAATTCTTTATATTTGCGGATTTCTTAAGTTAATACCGATGTCCGGTGAAACTTTCATGTGAATAGCCTCATTGGAAATATATTTCCTGAAAAAAAAAAAAAAAAACGTTGCCGTGTTCAATACTTATTTCCCCCACTAGGGGAAGGCGCAGACTACTATCTAAGAGCAGACTATATTTGCCATGAGTGCAGGTAATCTTAAATATTTAATCGCCAGCCATAGGACCATAAAGTGTGCCATAAAATAATATAATACAATAACCAGAGTCTAAATCAGATTACCAAAATGTATTACAAAACATTTTGGCTGGAGACTAACAGAAGCAAAAGGCCACAGCTCACCCTCTTTCCTTGCTGTCAGTTTCATGGATACTACATCAGAGCCAGAATTGGACTCACTCATGGCCAGGGCTCCTACATGTTCTCCTGTAATTAACTGGAAAATACATCATCATGTCCTTATCTGACTCTCGATAGAAAGGTACCATTTTAATAAAGAGAATGAATTTTATTGAAGCAGCAGCTGGGGTGATTACATTAATAAGGGATATGGTTGTCATTAGAAAAGCAACTAATTTACTGTGACCTTCTCATTGTTTCTGAACATTATGTCAGCTCTAGAATATTGCCACCATTGCTAAAAAAAATGGGTCAAACCAAACAAGGGTATTTGGCCTCTGTGTAACCTCATATTTACAGTGGTGTGAAAAAGTGTTTGCCCCCTTCCTCATTTCCTGTTCCTTTGCATGTTTGTCACACTTAAGTGTTTCGGAACATCAAACCAATATTGGTTTGATGTTCCGAAACACTTAAGTGTGACAAACATGCAAAGGAACAGGAAATGAGGAAGGGGGCAAACACTTTTTCACACTACTGTATACCCCAGTAACACAAAACGTCATGGATGAACACTTAAGAGCTTCTAAACACTCAAGTGAACTTAAAGTAAAATGTAAATGGAACTTATATGGAAATGGAACTGTATTGAAATGGGAACATTCTTGGTTTACATTTTGTTCATAAGAATGTCTATTTGGAGTGCCAATAAATGTCACATAACTGAGTTAAAAAATTTTTTTTTGATAAGCACCATTTTTAAATATTCTTAAAATAAATGTAACTTGAATAAAGCTAAAGATGAATCTTGTATTTTCAGCGTGCGATAAAGTTAATTAACCTTTTTTTTTCACTCATCATTAATCATTACAACAATTCTGGAGCTGACTGTAATTAAACTGATCCAGACTGAATAATACACTTGATGCAGTATAATTTATGTAAAACAGATGCCTGGAAGCAAGTGATGAAGGGGTAAATGTGAGAGGGAGAAGAGAAGAGAGAGAGAGAGGGACAGATGGATAGGAAAGAAGATCTCTATTTGTGGGACTGTATGCAAGATTTAACCTCCTACCTTCGAGAGGTACTTCTCTTTCTGTTTCTGGTTGCCATGGCGCACAAGCTGATTGACACAGAGGTTGGAATGTGCGCCATAGCTGAGGCCTACAGCTCCTGACACCCGTGATATCTCCTCCATCACTATTACATGATCAAGATAGCCCAGTCCTGTGCCACCATACTCCACTGCGAGCAGAAAACATGGATGAATATGATGTTACTTTAATGACGAAATTTACAGGCTACTTTTATTTCTGTCAGATACACTTAGGTGGCTGACCAAAAAGAAAGAAAGAAAGAAAGAAAGATAGATAGATAAATAGATAGAGAGAGAGAGAGAGAGAGAGAGAGAGCAATAATAAATAAATAAATAAAAAGTTCTTGCCTGGAGCTGTGATCCCAAGCAATCCAAGTTCACCTGCCTCTTTCCAAAACTCCTTAAACAAAAATAAACACGTGGGATATTTCTAGATGTAAAACCCATTGTTTAATGATAAAGGCTTAGAACTGTGGTTTCATGACATTTAACTGGTATTTGTGATGGGACTTACTCTCATGCGTGGAAACTCATTTGCCTTGTCTATTTCGTCAGCATAGGGCACAAGCTTTTCCTGACAGAACCGCTGAACCGTCTGTCTGAGCTGATGTAAAACATGAGTTCAGTCATGAGGTTTGTGCAGCAGCACTCACATAGCTCAAAAGCAACAATCAAAAACACAAATTCTGGCCTTAAATAGCCTACACATGATGGCAGGCAGCAGTAAGAACCCTTCACATGGTCAAATTACAATCATTTTGTACTACATGTAAGGGATAAACCACAGCTAAGTGTGTTACTCAATTTTAATGCATAATGTAGAGGCAAAGAAGCCTCCCTAGTTTCCTCTACGGAGTGCATTGAAATCGTGTAAGGCACCACTAGCCGTGGATTATCTCAGCATTGACAAGTTAAGGCGGTCATTGATGTTTGCAGTGCAAAATCTAACTGAAAGGATAAAAATAACGGTAGTTATTTTATATAGCCTACGGGTCATTAGATCTGGAATTCTGCCCACTCTAAATCATACACAGATATAAAGTAGTGTGATAAGATTACATTTATTTGAATGAATTATAATAAATAGTTATTAGAGAGAGAGAGAGAGAGAGAGAGAGAGAGAGAGAGCTGTGAGTTTAACTACTGTATGCAACAGTAGCTGTATGCTACTATGGATACAACTGTTTATAGGCAGCTCATTAATTTAGAACAATTATTAAACTGACTGGAACTACAGGTGGGGTATATACAGTATCTCACAAAAGTTTTGTGAGAAATATTTACATGTGTGTAAATATTTGATGATTCTTTTCATGTGACAACACTGAAGAAATGACACTTTGCTACAATGTAAAGTAGTGAGTGTACAGATTGTGTAACAGTGTAAATTTGGTGTCCCCTCAAAATAACTCAACACACAGCCATTAATGTCTAAACCGCTGGCAAAAAAAGTGAGTGCACCCCTAAGTGAAAATATCCAAATTGGGCCCAAAGTGTCAATATTTTGTGTGGCCACCATTATTTTCCAGCACCGCCTTAACCCTCTTGGGCATGGAGTTCACCGGAGCTTCACAGGTTGCTACTGGAGTCCTCTTCCACTCCTCCATGATGACATCACGGAGCTGGTGGATGTTAAAGACCTTGTGCTCCTCCCCCTTCCGTTTGAGGATGCCCCACAGATGCTCAATAGGGTTTAGGTCTGGAGACATACTTGGCCAGTCCATCACATTCACCCTCAGCTTCTTTAGCAAGGCAGTGGTCCTCTTGGAGGTGTGTTTGTGGTCGTTATCATGCTGGAATACTGCATACTGATACTGACATCAAGCTCTGCTTCAGTAGGTCACAGTACATGTTGGCATTCATGGTTCCCTCAATGAACTGTATCTCCCCAGTGCCAGCAGCACTTCTGCAGCCCCAGACCCTGACACTTCCATCACCATGCTTGACTGTAGGCAAGTCACACTTGTCTTTGTACTCCTCACCTGGTTGCCTCTACACACGCTTGACACTATCTGAACCAAATAAGTTTATCTTGGTCTCATCAGACCACAGGACATGGTTCCAGTAATCCATGTCCTTAGTCTGCTTGTCTTCAGCAAACTGTTTGTGGGCTTTCTTGTGCATCATCTTTAGAAGAGGCTTCCTTCTGGGACGACAGCCATGCAAACCAATTTGATGCAGTATGCGACATATGGTCTGAGCACTGACAGCCTGAACCCCGACCCCTTCAACCTCTGCAGCAATGCTGGCAGCACTCGTACATCTATTTCCCAAAGACAACCTCTGGATATGACGCTGAGCATGTGCACTCAACTTCTTTGGTGGACCATGGCGAGGCCTGTTCTGAGTGGAACCGGTCCTGTTAAACCATTGTATGGTCTTGGCCACCATGCTGCAGCTCAGTGTCAGGGTCTTGGAAATCTTCTTATAGACTAGGCCATCTTTATGTAGAGCAACAATTATATTTTTTTCAGATCCTCAGAGAGTTCTTTGCCATGAGGTGTCATGTTGAACTTCCAGTGACCAGTATGAGGGAGTGTGAGACCAAATTTAACACACCTGCTCTCCATTCACACCTGAGACCTTGTAACTCTAACAAGTCACATGACTCCGGGGAGGGAAAATGGCTAATTGGGCCCAATTTGGACATTTTTCTTGCAGGCGGTTTAGACATTAATGTCTGTGTGTTGAGTTATTTTGAGGGGGCAGCAAATTTACACTGTTACACAGGCTGTACACTCACTACTTTACATTGTAGCACAGTGTCATTTCTTCAGTGTTGTCACATGAAAAGGTATAATCAAATATTTACAAAAATGTGAGGGGTGTACTCACTTTTGTGAGATACTGTATATATCTATCCATCTATCTATCTCATACACACACACACACACACATATATACACACACATATATATATATATATATAAATAAATCAAAGACAAAAACGGGAAGGTCCTGACTGGTCAGCAATGCATCAGGAGCAGATGGCGAGAATACACGGAACAGTTGTATGCAAGTACAAACGACCCTGAGCCATCCCACAACGACCCAGTGGAAATGGAGCCAGCTATCCTGGATGAGGAAGTCGTGTGGGCACTGAAGCAGTTACCAAACAACAAGGAACCTGGTATTGACTGCATCCCAGCAGAAATGTTGAGGTTCGTTCCACCGGTCGCTATCAGAGAGATCTGCCAGAAGATCTGGGAAACAAGCAGGTGGCCAAAGGTTTGGAAGAGATCAGTATTCATCCCACTGCCTAAGAAAGGTGATGCAAGGGACTGTTGCAACTACCGTACAATTGCTCTGATTCCTCATGCGAGCAAAATCCTTTTGAAGATCATACAGCAGCGCCTACACCCAATCATTAAATCTGAACTTCCTGACTCGCAAGCTGGGTTCAAACGAGGTCGTGGTACCTGTGACCATATCACAAATCTCTGGTGGATTATGGAAAAATGTCATGAATATCAGAAAAACATCTACATCTGCTTCATCGACTATAGTAAGGCATTCGACTGCATCGAACACGATAAGCTATGGACAGCCCTGCAAGAACTGGGAGTGCCAGCGCACTTCATCCAGCTGATAAAATCCTTATATAAAGACCAAGAAGCAACTGTTCGAACACAATATGGAGACACTGAGTGGTTCAAAATCGAGAAAGTGTACAACAAGGCTGTATTCTGTCCCCTTTTCTTTTCAATCTCTACGCAGAAATTATCATGAAGAAAATATATCTGGAAAAATCGGAAATCGGCGTGAAGATTGGAGGCAGAATTATTAATAATCTACTCTATGCGGATGACACAACATTACTGGCGGAAACGGAAGATGGTCTGAAACGCCTCATATTAAGAATTAAAAAGGAAAGCGAAAAGATGGGTCTCCACCTCAACATCAAAAAGACAAAGCTCATGACAACAGCTGGTAACGGAACGGTCAAGATAACCATCAATAGTGAAAAGATCGAATGTGTCAAGAATTTCTGTTTTCTTGGATCCATGATCGACCGAACTGGAGACTGCGGCCCTGAGATCAGGCGGCGAATTGCGCTAGGCTGTAGTGCGATGCTGAGCATGCACCAAATCTGGAGGAGCAAAGACATCAGCCTCACAACCAAATGCAAAATGGTCCATGCTATTGTTTTCCCCATATCTATGTATGGTTGTGAAATCCGGACCCTGAAAAAAGCTGTCCGAAAGAGGATTGATGCTTTTGAGCTATAGTGCTGGAGAGGACTGCTATGGATACCATGGACAGCTAAGGTCACCAATGAAAAGGTTCTGAAGTGCATCAAGCAAGAATGTTCGCTTGAGGGAAAGATTACGAGACTCTGGTTGACTTATTTTGGTCATGTGATGAGATCAGAGTCACTAGAGAAAGCAATGATGCTCGGAATGGTCAGTGGAACAAGAAAACACGGCCGCCAAAGAGAGCGGTGGCTTGACGCCATCAAAAAGGACACTGGCTTGGGCATAAAGCAGCTGAAGAGGAAAGTCCTGGACGGGACCCGACTGACCGGATAACATCATCATATACACACACACAAACATACATATATATGTGTGTGTGTGTAAAAAAAAAAAAAAAAA
>JAFFST010050154.1:82137-105959 GCA_022414735.1 Noturus placidus | reverse complement strand
TGTGACAAACATGCAAAGGAACAGGAAATGAGGAAGGGGGCAAACACTTTTTCACACCACTGTAACTGAGACCAGTTACTCCAAACATGGAAAACATGTAGATAGAGAGAATGAAGTTATTTGCTTTTCTTTTCAAAATTACTTGGTCATTTGAAACAAGGTATTAAAAATACAGAACCACCAAACTATCGGTATGGATGGATTCATTCTTAAAAATCCGATATCTGAATCAGCGCAGAAATTTTGTACATTTTTGCATCACTTATAATAAATAACAATGTTGCCTTTTCAGTGCACATGAACTTTGGATACGGAATAATAAGGGTTCATCTACAACAGATAAAGAAACTGAAGTATTAGAAAGAAACAAAAAGAGAACAAAGGAAAGTGTAAATAAAATTATAGATGATCTTCAATGATGGGTTTAAAAAGCTAACATTAAAACATGCAGTGTGTTCAAAGGTGTTATATGGGCATTGCAATGGAATAGCTGTTGTAGTGGTGAATCCCAGTTTTTGAACTTTGTGTACATTGCCTCGTGACTCTGGTAGGACAAAATGTTGTTGTATTGGCCAGTCTCTAAACAGACTGAACATTCTGAACTAGAGACATGTTCATATTGATTTCTTCAAGTGTTCATGAATAGACAAGATTGTTTACATAATCAATAAGTAATAGCAGACTTATGATTTGGGTAAGCTGTTAATTAGTACATTTTATCATTCCTCCTAGAGAACCATTTACAAACTGTGGATAATTGTAAAGAAATGGCTTTTTAAATACACATTTTGGGTCCTTACTCCTGTGGCCACTTTTCCATCATGTCTTTGAACTTCACCCTTATTTGTAATAATTTTTCCACATTATTAATAATACTTAAATAAAGAGAAGACAGCTTAGGTCCACACTCCTCACTGAATTACTAGAGTCACAGAGACTACTGGAACATTTCAAGTCATTAGCCATACCCCATTTGCCAGACAAATTGTAACCTATACAGTGTTTTATTTATTTAACGTACCTCAAAGAAATATATGCTTATATGCATGCAAGACTTCTACATCATGGTCAGAATATTCTATACATTAGGATTAGGTTTTCATTAATAACTATTATAAGAATCATAGTAGCCCATTAATAATGACTACTACATCCTTCAGAAGGAATGACTAATTATTTGGAACCGTATTCTAAAGTGAAGTTCATGATGACTCCAATGTTACCAAATCCGTCAGAATTAATTACTAAACAAAACCTTACAAAAACGTACACTGACCAGTGTTTGGTTGCACGATATTTTATTCATCATAACTGGGGGTGCACACACTCTTTTTAGGTTTTTTTTTTAAATTTCCATTCACTCAATGGTTTACATATTTGCATATCGGTAATCACTACACATTAAATCTCAGTTTAAGTTTCATTCAAATACTTTATTAATTCCAGTGCATTATTTAGCTAGTTGGAGTGCACACTTTCTACTTTGTGTCGTACTGTACACACTTTTGTTAATAATGTTTTATGAGTCGAGTTACTGTTTTGTGGGATGAGCTGATAAGTGGACGGCTGGTGTATAGTTACCTTGCGGAATCTCCGATGGGGTCGGTGCGCGTTAAAGACCGACGCGCCGCATTCACTGCTATTTTTAGTTCCGCTTGCTGGTACCAAGATCCAGATTGGCTGTGGGGGGATTGGGATGTCTTGTTTGTTTTTCTTTACTTTCTTATTCATAATTGTCTTTTTTCTTTCTTTTTCTTTATTTGTTTCTATCATTATTTCAATTATTCATCTGGCCTGGTCTTTAATGTTGTACTTTGAAGTTTGTAGTGTTTTGTTTTCCCCCTGTCTGTCTAAAGTGGACTAGTCCATCTGTATTGCCACCTCTGTCTAATTATATTTGTTTGGTTCTGTTCAGTCCTGTTCAGTTTACAACAAATTGTTTATGATGTGGCCCACGTTACAAGTTGACCTCTTTTTATAGGTTCAAATATTTATTTTGATTTCTTTGTAAATACATCTTTTGATTCATCAAACTTTTTGGGGGGGAAACTCACTTGTGCCTTGACTGCCCTGGTCCCTCACAAACAGCTTACCCAAATCATAATTCTTCTATTACCTATTTATTTTGTAAACAATCTTGACTATTAGTTAACAGTAGAGGTTTCACTTTATGAAACTGTATAGTTTCTTAGTAGTTGTCCAGGAGGCATGAAAGAAATGGTAGCTCCTGATTAGCGAATAGTGAACGACCGCATTCATCTGTGTGCTATTACTTACTAAATCGTTAATTTGAGTTTCTAGTAAGTTAATATTTCATTATTCATTTCTTCCCATGTAGTTAATCATTAATGACAGATCTGTATTCTAAAGCATTACTGTTCATCTTTTACAGGTTGACTTGGTAGGTTCTGAAAAGGTGAACAACTCTATGGGGTTTTCCATGTTCTTTGTGGGACTTGGCTGTTTGACAGGTCCTCCACTGGCAGGTAAGTCCACCCCCCCCCCCCCCCCCCCAAAATAAGTAAATTATTGATTAACACTAAACATTGTCAGAGAACGAGGAGTGATTCAAAACAGCCAGGGTTAAAATGCTTTGCATGGTTTATTAGACTTGGGATGTTTGTCATCTTTCTTAAAGGGGGAACAAATATATCTCCTTTTGACATTGCCAGACAGATCATGTCACTTCTCTTTATTTAGCAGCATGTGAGCTTGCTCAGTTACATGTAGTTGTCCATGCCCACAGACCTATGGCCTTCATCATGTGGTTTTTAACAACGCAAAAAGATTTTTTAAAAACTTACCTAGGGACCTCACTTTGAGAACCACAATTCTATTTAATTTAGGGTGTGTGAAATATAAAGTAAGTTGAGAAAATTGTTTGGTTGTACTGCCATGATGTCCACTTAAAACATGCCTGGGACATGCCTCGATGGTCATAGATAAAACTCTTAGAAATTGTACACACTCACCCTTAAACAGCCCCCTGTTTAGGAGGGGCTTGTGCAGGCCCTATTTGCAGTAGGGGGTATGTTTACTGTTTCTAAGTGGGGGGAAGTGTAGGATCTCAATGGGAGAAGGCTGGTCATAAGGCAGTGTACCATTCCTGAGGGAAAGATGTTGTTTTAAAAACAGTCATAGATGGCTGTCTGCATTTCTTTCGAAAACTGTGTGTAAAAAGAATTCTAAAAAAAAAAAAGTCACATCCTGAGCCTGCTAAATGTAAAAAAATATTTATATTAGCTAGCTACCTGCAAATATTTAAATATTGGCTAGCTGTCAAAAGGTTTCTGTGCAACTGCCATCTAAAAAGAAAGTGTCATATCAAGTGTTTGCTTGGTTTAGATCAATTAAAATCAGTTCAATTCAACACAGACAAAAATCAAACCAAATCCCTTATTTTCTATTCCCCCAAATTATAACAATAATAAATCCATGAATAAAAATTGGAAAAGTAATACATTTCTTGTATTGCAAGGATAATACAATGTGAATTAATTACCTTCATTTCACATTGCTCAGGTCTGATGAGCTAAATGTTTTCCTTACAGGAAGATTGTATAGATAACACCATTATCCATTGTATGGAGAACATCGTAGTGTTTTAGTGAAGTACAGACAAGTGGCTTTCTAATTTATTTATTTTTAAAATCCCTCAGTGAGATTGGCTGTGGTTTAGGTGGTATGCAGCCTTGCATGCTGGGCCTCTCAATCAGTAATGATGACAGCTTTATCCTGTAGGCAGTGTACTCCTTGACCTTCGCCCTACAGTCACACAAACCCAAACCATGTACACCTGAGCCTTAGTTAGGGACTGCTGACTCAGTTTGGGCAATATACCATATAGAATTACAATCACCATAACAGAAAGACATTCTTAGATTCGAGCGTTTTTTCTTTTTCAAATTTGTTTTAATCTTATTGTGAGTAAATGTAGTGTTATTCTTTGTAATGAAATCTTTTTTTTATGGTGTGTGGGAAAATCTAGCAGTTTTTACTGAGCAGTAAATTGAACCTTGCTAAATATAGTCTTGCTCAAAGATGTCCTCCATGAACTGTTTCAAGAACAGCACATGTTTGACTCCTCACTCGTGTCCCCCAGGTTTTCTGTATGACTACACCCGAACCTACGACTGCTCCTTCTACTTGGCTGGTGTGTGTTACCTGCTCTCGTCAGTCTCTCTCTTCCTGGAGCCTCTTGCACAGCACTGGCAGGCCAGAAAAAATCAGCAGGAGCTGCTCAATAAAGAGCTAGGGTGGAGCAGCGGCTGCTTCTGTCCAGCACCTCAGAGAAACGGGGTGGTATAGATACACCACATGGCCATGCCACTCACCATTGTTTTTTTTTTTTGTCCTCCTAAAGTGGACCTGAACCTTGTAGAGCACAATGGCACCCGCCTTTTGAGGGAAGAAGGTTTTTGTGAATGGGACAAAGTATGACCAAGTTAGTCACAAAGTTTGAAGACACCATCATGGATCATTTTAGTTCCAGTGAACATATGATGTGGTCTCTAAATTCCAGCAAAAAAAGAAAAATAAAAAAACTTCATATTACATACTTTTTACCATACTTCAAAACTGAAAATTTAAGAAAACATGTAACTTTTCTATTAATGTGTGTGTGTGTGTGGGGGGGGGGGTCCTTCCATTATTATTGGCACCCTTGGCAAATGAGCAAAGGTGGCTGTTAAAAATTACAAAAATACTTTGGTCTCATGGATAAACAATTATAACAGGTTTATCAAAAAATCATTTGTGCCATTAGTATTGGCACCCCAATGAATTCAGATGAGGAAAATTAAATTTAATGTATATTCCCATTGATATTTTAGTACAACTGGGTGACTAGGAGCAGGAAATTGTTCAATTATGACTTCTTGTTTCACAGGGGTATAAATGAGGTAAAACATGGGCCAAATTCCCTTAGTCATTCATAACAATGGGAAAGACCAAGGAATAAAGCTGTGATGTTCAGCAAAAGGTTGTTGAGCTTCACAAAATGTGAAGTGGCTATAAGAAAATAGCACGGGCATTGAAAATACCCATTTACACCATCAGGGCAATAATGAAGTTCCAGTCAACTGGAAATGTTCTGAATCAACCTGGAATTGAACACATGTCTATATTGTCTCAACGCACTGTGAATGCCAAAAAATTTACAAGAGATCACAGCTGGAGAATTGCAAAAGTTAGTCTAGTCTTGGGGTCAAAAAGTCTCCAAAACTACAATCCAATGTCACCGACGTCACCACAAGTTGTTTGGAAGAAAGAAAAAAGCCACTGCACTCATCCAAAAACAAACTCGAGCGTATTCAGTTTGCCAGACACTACTGGAACTTCAATGGGGATTGGGTTCTATGATCAGATGAAACCAATATAGAGCTTTAAACACCAGAGATTGTTTTGGCACACACAGAGAGGTAGCCATATGGAAAAGTACTTCATGTCCATGGTTAAATATGGTGGTGGTTCTTTAATGTTTTGGGTCTATTTTTCTGCCAGAGGACCTGGGCATTTTATTAAGACACATGGCATCATGGACTATCAAATATCAAAGGATATGAAATGAAAATCTGACTTCCTCTGCCAGAAAGCTTCAAATGGGCCATGCTTGGATCTTCCAGCAGGACAATGATCCAAAAACATACATCAAAATCAACACAAAAATAGTTTACTGGTTTCAGCCCCCTGACTTGAAACCCACAGAAAACCTGTGGGGTGAGCTGAAGAGGAGGGTCCACCAGCATGGACATCAAAAGGGTGCCAGGAATTGTGGTACACACTTTTCTTGTTGTTTTGTGTTTGAAACTGTTTGAACTACATGATAGCAAATTATTTTTGTGTATTTGATGAACAAAAATCAAAAGGTTAATCAATAAAGACTATTTTTTACAGCCATCTGTGCTCATATTTACCAAGTGGCCAATATTAGTGTGTAATATTAAAATATATATAAAAACAAAGCAGACAGTGGTGTGTAGTGTTTTCGCTTGCTATAATAGCATGTGTATTATTGATCAGAGCATACGACAATATAGTATAAAAAAAAAAAGACCCTTAAAATGCTTAAAAAATTTCATGTACCAAATGCTGCTTATTCTCTATGCAATTTGCCTGCTGGTCCAAGGTCAAAGTTTTTCCTTGTAAGCAGCAAATGAGTGGTTTATTTTGATGCTCCATCAGCAGCAAATTTCCATTTGGCAATCTTCATATGAGGCTTAACCACTACATAAAATTGTTTATAATTATTTCAAGGTATGTTGGAAGGTGTATTTGGGTGACTGTGTCTCTGGATCTTGGAAATAAGATTTTTTTTCCTCTAGCTGGTGGTCCCATATTACAGTTGTGCCAGCAATCACTGACTAAGAAAGTGTTTCCAAACCAAAACGGCTTTAAACCTGATAGGAGTAAAAATATTTCAATGGCTCAGCCTAAAAGATTTAGGGCACTGTGCTTATAGCTACACCATTGTTAGACATTTTGATTTCAAAAACATGCAGTTATTGAAATAACTAGTGTTCTGTTTCTCACCAGTAGTTGCCTTTGATGTACCACATAACTGTACTAACTTGAGATGTGAGCCAAAGATACAGAATTTTTATTTTTTGCATTTTACCCTCAGGCTTGTGTAGAATTTTACTTTTTTCATTTATTTTTAAAATAAAAACCTTTTCTTAGTAATCGTTTATTTAATGGTTGCTTTTTATATGCCATAGTTTCTTTTGTGACAGAGTCCTCTAGTGGTGCAGACATTGTACTACTACTGAAAGCTAGCATTAATTACTGTACAGTGCTAATTGTTGTGAGTATGCTTGAGTGCTACAAGTGTGTTGTGTTTTGATTTTTCTTTTCACAAAGAGGCAAAAACTGAGCTGGTAAGTAGCATTTATAGGAGCACCAATTAAATACACTCCTGTTGAAAATCCGAGTTTGTTCTGATTGATTGATTGTTTAGTAAAGTGTTTTGTATCATGATTGAACATCTCAGTGTGACTGGGAAGCACTTCTAATTCAATCTCCCAAGACTTTTTCCTCATGGGGCCATGGAAGTTAATATTTAATGGCAATAAAGGTGTCTCTATAAGCCACAGATTGAAGTTTAAGAATAAAACAATTACAAAGTAGCATAAGAAATGTCATCTCAGTATAGTCTCACCACTCAGTGTGTGTGAACATAAAGTCTGTCTTTTATTCATGGATGTGTGTTACTGTGTAAATTTTGGAAGTGTAAAAAAAAAAAGGGTGGACTTATGATTGAAGTTTTTCATAACTGAAATTAAAGCAAATGGAAAAGGTGTTTGATTTTCATATAAACTGTTTACAACATACACTATTCTGATGAGGTTTCTGGTGGGGATTTCAAAAGGATGGCTTTCTTGACTAACAACACAAACCAATAGAAAAATACTGCTTTTATTGTGATTTCAGATACATGCATGCAGTTATAAATGGTATCAGCAAGATTCCAAACATTTTGTGCACCTTTAAACAAGGTCCACAAATAATACTACATACTATTTTTAGCAATTGCAAAAACAAATCTAGAAAGATTTACACTATACACACATCACATATAAACTAAAGTTCAACTACTCACCATTTGGAAGTAATAATCATAGCTCATGGTTCTTTATGGACCAAGAGACGAACTGGATCTTGACTGAAGTTCACAATCCAATACCACCACTGGTACTGTTACAAAAATAAGTGAATAAATACAAATAAACACTGTCATCAAAAATGAAGAGAAGATTATTACCCACAGCGTGGTTACGGAGACAAACTGCTCACCACTTCATTACTGCAGCTGTAGTCACATTTCCCACATCAGCCTAGAAAGGATTCAGTTAAACAATAATGAAGTATTAATGTTAACAATAATAATCTTATAGTCTACAACTCCATAACTGCTTACTACAGTTGCAAATATTAATCTGCCTTTAGCCGAATGCCCAGGCTTTCCCCAGACACAAACCACATTTTACTCCTGCACCAAACTGATTGATACCCAAATTGTTCCCTTGTTTTCTGAAGTGGTCTGATGTTAAAAACTTAAATTAATTTAATAATAATTTATCAATTTGTATAGCGCTTTTTACAATGGTACATTGTCTCAAAGCAGCTTTACAGAAACATGCGATTTACTAATGAGAGCACATTCACACACCAATGGTAGCAGAGCTGCCATGCAAGGTGCTAGAGCTTGCCATCGGGGGCAACTTAGGGTTCAGTGTCTTGCCCAAGGACACTTCGGCATGGGATCAGCCGGGCCGGGATTCGAACCACCA
The DNA here is from genome assembly GCA_022414735.1 of Noturus placidus. Taxonomy (NCBI): domain Eukaryota; kingdom Metazoa; phylum Chordata; class Actinopteri; order Siluriformes; family Ictaluridae; genus Noturus; species Noturus placidus. Next base: position 97,671 of record JAFFST010050154.1, on the reverse strand, counting down.
ACCCCACGGTTAGTGGATTAGTGGACAACCCGCTCTACCGACTGAGCCACAGCCGCCCTAAATCTCCCCGAGTAATAGTGGAGACCACAAATGTTTATCATATTCACTATTGACAGTCCATCATTTCAATGACATGTCGATATCTGCATACAATAATGAAATGCTGTAGATTTATCTATAGCATTCACTTCTAATTTCTATGCAGATGTCAAATCTAACATCTAATACTTCATATATACACCTCATTCAAATAGATGAAAACAGGAAAACTTGCTGTCAGAAGCATTTTGCTGGCAGTGCTTTGCTCCATTTGTCCCCTTACAGCACAGGTTCCCAATCTGCGTCATGGCGTCCTGCACATTGAAGTGTTTTCCCTGCTCTAATGCACCCACTTCAATTCACAAAGGTCTATTAATCAGGTTGATTGGAGCAGTTGTTTTAGACCAGGAAAACGCAGGACAACGGGTACTCCATGACCAGGGTTGAGAACAGGGAAGAGTCCCTTCAAAACAATCCTGACTGATCACCTTCATCCCATTAGGAAACTTTTCTAACCTGATGGTAGTGGTCTCTTCCAGGATTACCCTTCCCCCTTCCAGGACAGCTCACTGAAGAGTTTAATGACTATGAAAATGCAGTAAATCACATGCTATGGTCTTTACATTCACCAGTTATCAACCCAACTGAACACCTATGGGGGATTATGGACTGTGGTGTAAGTGTTCTGCACCACCATGACAAAAATACCGGTAGGGGAATATCTTTTGGAAGAATGATGTTCATCCCTCCAGTACAAATCCAGAGACTTGTAGAATGAAGGAGAACACTGAAGCTGCTCATATCCCATTAAGACAATTTGTTGTTTTTCCTTTAATTTGTCACTCCTGTGCGTTTTTATATTTATATATATATATATATATATATAAACAAACCTGTATTAACCTGTTATCAAAGTTAATATAATGTCGAAAAATCCTATTATCTTCTTTATACTGGTAGTATCATGACTAATAACATTGCGTACATAATATATTATTAGTTTTATTACCTTCCAAGGTCAAAGAAATTTGAAGCCAACCAGCTGTTGTTCTGACTTCCACATAAATCTGCCAAGACAGACAATATGCCTGGTCTAAATATTTACATAATAAACTGTGACCTGTGCATTAATCAGCAAATTGTCAGTAAATTATTTTATTCAGCATGCTATGTCTTTGCTAAATATTTCATTTTCACTCAGTAAACAGGAATAGATCACTTTCCCAATTTCCCTATTCTCACACAGATATGGAGTGGTTGAACATGCGCAGTGCCGTGGAATCCACAAGCAGGTTTGGGAACCACTGGTAGGTGACATGATGGCAAATTACAAGCCTATCAGAGCACAACTACTGATTAGTCATTTCTAATTAATCCACTTTTAAAACCGCATTATAGGCCGAACCGTCATCGTTCAGACCCTAAATGTTCTTTTATCGCTCAGAGGACAAGGGAAATATTTCCACATGCTAAATCTCTTATAATCTGGTGCCTCAACAAGGTCTATTTTTTTAACAGCTCTAAAGAAATTGACCAGGCACTGAAGCACTCATGTTCAATTATCTTAGGGATTTTTGTCTTGTTACCACCTTCCAGTCAGTAAATTCTATATTAGAGATAATATTCACATGGACAGAGGAAAGATTTATGAGCTTCTATATTCAAATATTTCAAGTCAGTCTGATCCCAAATGTTTCTTATATTTTTACCTTTAAAAACAAATAGTCCACAGTGAGTCACTATCCAGACAATTCTCTGAGAATGAATCCTAGTCCTGAACTAAAAGGCAGAATGTGATACACCACTAAAAATCCCCATATGTCCAAGACTTACCTCCTCTAAAGCATGTTAGTCCCACAATCCCACATACTGGTGAAATATGTTGGCTAGAAATTACAGTGCAGAAATTAAGTTAAACCTGTCTGGCAAACCAGATTTTTTTTAACTTACAGCTAAAAGGTAAAGATTTATTATTATTATTATTATTATTAATTACTACTGAACGTGTAAACTCAGCTCAGCTCTTGAATTCACATGTTTAAATACATATTAGTGGAACTGTCAGTTTAGTGGCAAAAGTAAACAGTCAAATCCTACATCATTGAGTTACTCTGTCCTGCACTGATACTTACCTTTCGCTGGCAGGCTTTGAGAAGCAGCCGCAGTATAAAACCCACTAGCCCTACTCACCGCCATCAGGCAGGCACTCACTGCTGGATGACCTGATGGAGAGGTGATGAAGGTGAACACAACAGCTTACTAAGGAAGAAAGGAGGCCTTTTCTCTCTCTCCATCTGAAGTTTCTTGCAAGTGCCTCCTCCATGTGTTAACTCTTGTGCTGTTTGAGGAAACCGGCAGTCTAGTTGGCAACACTTGAATTTCGGGTCAATTTAAGACAGGTGTGGATTTAAATACTGCTGTCACAAATGCAAAGTGGAAGAAGACAAATCTATCAGCCTTCCTTCAGGGCCTAGAAGGGCTTTTTTTTTTTTTTTTTACTTTCTATATCGCTCTCCTTTTTCCTGATCATGGAAATCCTCTTCCTGTACTGATCTCAATGGAGTGGAAAAATAAAATCAAATGTGCAAAAATCAAAGGATGGGGTAAACAAATGCCTGCTCCACCGAAATAGAAAGCATTCAAATTTGACCTTTAATTCGCAGGTGGTTGTGCTGCCAATGCAAAGCAGTTGGGTTACGGCAGACCTGACCTCTTCCAGCTGATGCAGGTAGGGAAGAACCTTGGAGGACACCAGTGGCAGTGCTGGAACAAAACTCGCATCTTATCTGAAGGTCTGTGCAATCAACATCTCCCCTCTGACTTTGGTCAGCAGCAGAGCACAAGCCTGCTACAGAGAGCACAGTAGCAAAAGCCCCCTTCTTTATGCTCTCGCTTCCCTCGGGAATAAGGGGGTGGTTTAGGGCAGGAGTGTGCAAGGGCTGTTAATTAGCAAAGCCGGGCAACTCCGGGACACAAGGTTGGAAAATACTGACAACGCAGCAATACAATGCTCTCGGCTCTTAATGTCATCACTGATCCACATATGGGAATTTTTTTTTCCTGAGCAGAAACAATCAGCAACAATTCCATTGAAATACAACCGCAAAACAGCAGGAGCTGGTCTTCGATTCATTTCCAACGAATGAACATTTCTCCCTCAAATGAAACAATTTATTGATAGTAAGACAAAATCAAACAAGTGCCAGTGCACTTTGTGTGTATGTAGACAGCTAATTCTTAGCTGTGCAAGATGTGAATGAGCGATTCCTCTTTTTTTCCTCTCCTTCAAGAAACCAGGTAAACACACCACAAAAGCAAGACGGTCATATTTCCGTTTAAATATGGGAAGTGTAAGCACAAAAACATTTACACAAGTGTGAAGCTGCTCTCTCAGCAAGAATACACAATCAGTAAACGGAAAGCTCTTGCCCCTCTGCATCCAAAGGGCTCCTGTCAATCTTTTTGATTCCAGCCATGGGAAGTCCTCTGTTGCAACGGTCCTTTTTCATCCTGAGATGGCTACTGAAAGTACAGTATCTCCTAATCATCCATACATATAGAACAGCTTAATAATCTTAATTCACAAACCAATTTTTAAATCTGCTTTAAAATGCAATTTAGTGTGATTTTAAAATGATAGATGGCATAACACAGATGGAATTAACACTTATGTTAATAATCAGACTCAAGACACTGCAAAAAAAAAAAAAAAAAAAAAAAAACCTCAACATTGATATAAATGCTAAAAATTTCAGATTGGAGGGGGGGGGTTATAAAAGTATGTTGCATGTCTATTCAGACTAGTCATACATAGCTCCTTACTCAACTTAAAACGTACTTAAGTTTAGGGCTGCACAATTAAGCATACTCCAACAAGTAGACTCAATAATTAAATGCATGATCTTTAGTGGTATGATCACTGCACAATCACATGTGCCGACCAATTACAGCGCTTTTGTTTTTGCACTGAACCATAGTCATTATTAATGTACTGAAAAATACTAAACACTTTGATCACCTCTAATTGTACAGCCCTGCTTCAAGTATGCTTGAAGCTGACAATTAAAGTGTGATAATATATGGGGGAATATAGATCATAGAAGAATTACATCATCATAAGCATTATTATGTTTATCAAATTAGAAGAAACACGTTTTCACTCACATTTTAGTACCTGGACATCAATTTAACAATTCCTTTAATGTGGAATATTGAACAAAACTGAGGCCAATGCTGACAAAAACGGGGGGGAAAAAGCCACATGCATTACATACTGCTATTCTATCAAGTGTTCTTTGATTTTTGTACCGTGTTCTACGGGCAAGATTACTTTAAAATAAAAATTAAAAAAAAAAAAAAAAAAAAAACAGGAAAAAAAAAAAAAAACAATAAAAGCACTGAAACCAGTAAAAACTAGTGGCTGACTACAGAAATTATTAAGGAAAAGCAAAAAGCTAAGTAAAAATGAAAATGTCTCAATAGAACTAATTTTTCAGATGATCTTGTCAAATACAAAAAAAGGCTAAGCTATGTGCAATGGTGGTTTTGAAACATGTTAGAATTAAAAGAAGACCAAAACAATCACTGATTCATATTACAAGATGCCTTGGGTATAATAAAATCTGGGAGAAAACAATTTGTAGCCTCATTAAATGCTTGCCCAGTTACACACTGATAAACACTTCAAGACTAAAGTACAGTTGTGTATACATTAGTTTATAGTCTGCAAACTTTAGACTGTGAACTACCCCGTAACGGTTTCAAAACAGGACAACAGTCAACATGCAGTTTTAAGTGAGAAATACCTGGACTGTTTAGGTGAACTATTGAACTACACACCTAGCCTATGTTACACTTTCTCATCATCATCATTAACTGATTGTTCCGAGCGTTAAACCACAATGACTCAATAACCTCTTCATTTTTGTTTTTTTTTTTTAAATAAAAAATATATAGAATATACCTACATGAAACAACATTCTTGTTAATATCCATATAGGGAACTGCTTACAATCTAATGGCTAAACAAACATGTATAAGATTTTCAGCAGTACAGTGTATAATGTAAATCTTCAGTTTTCAAATTGTGTCTGCCTTTTATCTTTCACTCTTTCAAACAGTTGCACAGTATCACAATGATTTGGTTTGGAAACTCAACTTGCAATGGTGAGCAAATATTGCAATATGAAAACCAATTTTGCTATATGAGATGTTTTTCATGCATTGCATTTGGCAGAACAGATGACACACACCCTTTTAATAACTGTTTAAACTATGGTTGCTGCACCAGGCTTAACAGAGCATGCAAATGAGACATTTCTTTTTTTTATGACAATGCTTTTTTTGCTTGTTTGTGTTCTGATTGTTAGGATGCTCCACGTACAATGATCATGACAAGATAGTCCTCTTCTGTTTTGGCAAGAGCTTTTGCAGAGGAATCTAAGAACTGCTGAGAGAAATCGCAGGGTGGGAACGCATGCAGCACCCCCGCGTTGTCCTTATCGCGAGTGCCCCCCACGGGTAAACTGATTACCCCGGCTGCCTGCTTTTGCTTCAGATACGAGACCAGGTTGCGCAGAGGACGCTGGGTCGAAGCTGCTGGGTCTGTCGATGAGGAGGATGAAGATGCATCCTCGGAGCTGGCAGGAACAGCAAGGAGAATGGCATACCCGCCTGGACCTGCCACTTTGATGCGGCGTGACACCTCATCCATCTTGGGCTGGTCGAGCCGAAGGCGCTGTGTGATGCGAAGCTGCGTCACTTTCCCTCCCGTGCTGCCGTCAACCAGGAGGGTGTTGGCCACACTCGGGTCTCCCTCCAGGATGTGCATGCTGGCTGGGAAATTGCTATTCTTCAGGAGTAGCATTCCGTTCCAGGCCATGCTCAGCTTCCCGCCAGTGTCCTGCTTAGATGACTGACTTCCCTTGGAGCTACCTTCAGTTCGCTCTCTTTTTGAAGGCCCTTTGCTCGCTTCATTTGCTTTGCGTTTTCTTTCTGACGGGCTTGCACCAATGCTGGACTCAGACAGGCTGCTGTTGCTCTTGAGGCGCTTCTCTCCAGGAGCCCTGTCTAGGCTGTTGCGGTGCTCACGTGCCGGTGACAGCCGCTCTGCCCTCATTGGACGCTCAGAGTCACTGAAACGGCCGTCGCGACTGCTACCTCCTGGGCTGCCCTCAGTGGATGGGGCTCTCCGGCGCCGGAGAGCCCACTCACTGCTGCTGTCGGGTGAACAGTCTAGGTGCCGTCCATCCTCTAGAAGGCGCCGTTTTCTTGCAGCATCTCTGCTCGGCAGCTCCCGCTCCAAGGACCATGGCTCTCTGGGCCGTCGATCTCGTTCCAAGTGCTCCAGAGGTTCAAATGCAGGAGTTCTTACACGTTCACGAATGGCAGGGGTTGGCCACTCCACACCAGCATAGAGCTCCCGTTCTCTAAAATGCAGTGGCGGGGGAGTTCTTTCTCGGACCCTGATAGCTTCAGGGGTTGCACGGTGAACAAAGGACTCAGCCATGACCTCGTAGTGGGGCGGGAGCGGGAGCGGCTGCAGGAACTGTTGCTGGTAGCGGTGCTCTGTGTCTGCAAAATCCACTCTCAGCCGTCGGTCCTGGCCTCCAAGAGGAAAACCACGCATGTTGGTGCAAGCTGCCTGAGCTGCATCCAAGCTTTCATACTGAATGTAGGCCCACGTGTCCCCTTTCCTGTAATCTATAGTCCTAATAGTGCCAAATCGATCAAACTCCCTTGCTAATGCAGCAACGGGAACCCATGGTCCAAGGCCCCCAACCCAGAGGCGTGTTGTTGGGGTCGCCTTTCCGTAACCAATTTTAATAGCATTTCGGCCGACCACTTTTCCTGACATGCTGATCTTTGCTCTGTGGGCCATGTCCAAGTTCTCAAACTTAAGAAAGCCATACGTGCTGTTTTGGCCCCGGGTGGGTCTCTTGATGTCCACTTCAGTGATGGCCCCAAAGCGGTCAAATGCCCTCCTCAGATCATTTTCTGTTACTGTAATGTCCAAGTTACCCAAAAACAACGTTCGGTTAGCTCTTTGGTCGTCCTCTGGAGAAATAAAATCCTCTTCACGAAAGGCAGCAGCTCGTTCAGCAATGTAGGTAGGTCTTGCTCTGGCTTCATAAAAGGCAAACTCTCTTTCTCTCTCCAGCTCTCTGGGTAAGGGAGGCGGTGGGGGTGGAGGAAGTCGTCCAAGTGCTAACTGCTGGAGCCTGTAGTCCCTATAACCTAGTCCAGTAGGGGACAGAGGCCTCTGGGTGTGCAAATGTCTGTGGCCAGCCACGGCAGAAAAGTGGTCTTTCTCCACGGGTGATCGACTTTTCCTTTTGTTCATGTACATCGCCTCGATTTTCAAAGGGCGGTCATAGAGCACCAGGCGCCCTCGAGCGTGTTTCGCCGCCCTGGCATCGTCGGGCCTCCTGAAGTTCACAAAAGCTATTCTTTCGTCGTTAACGCGGCTAATTTTCACGCTCACGTCGCCGAATTTCTTGAACTCGTGAAACAACCCGTCCTCGATCTCCTCGTCGCTCAGCTGCGACCCCAGTTCGCTTATTTTAAGCGTTTTGTACTCACTCTCGTTAGCGGCGAGCTGACTGCGCTGGTCTGAACGGGAGTTTCCTCTCGCGCCTGCTTCGAGCGACAGGCTCGAGTTGTGATTCTTGCTGCTAGCGCTAGCAACGGGGCCGGTGTAGCTGTGACTGTTTCCCGTGCGACTAGAAGCATGTCCGTCAAAGTCCCGACTATCCCTTTTGTCTCCAAGTAAACTCCTTCTCGCCGAACCTCCTTCGCTTTTCGAAGAGCTATTTCCATTGTTGCTTCCGCCAGAAATCGCCACAACCCCCATTTTCTTACTGCTCGGGTGGCTTCCTCCCCTGTCTCGAACATCGTCCACGGCCCTGGAGCGTTTTTTCACTGGCGACCTTTCTTTTCCTTTCATGATGGATAGTCCGCGTCTCTACGGCTTATAACAAACACTTACGAGGGGACTACACTTCTGTAATTAATTAATTTAGACGACAAATGTCTGCAGTTCGCTCAATATTGTAGCTGGAAAACAACCACATACGCCATCTTGTATAGACTACAGCGTTCCTCGCCCTATGAATTTGATTGGTTTACTAAGCTGACACAGTGTATTTCTATTGGTTGTAGTTCACGTCAATCGAGGAAGTCCGTAAACGCCCAGATGACTTTTCTTCTCATAGAGATGCTTCGCCGTCGTGGCATGCGGGAATAAACACTGGAAAAAAAAAGATAATTATGGATTTTACAATAGTTACTTTTGAATGGTATATGCGTACACTGCGAATTAAAACGTTTTAGTCATTATAATGCCCGACATTTCTGCAAAAAAAAATGGAGCAAATTGTTTTATTTTACATCTGAGACCGGTGACCTTTATGGGAAGCAAATTCAGCATGTTCATCTTATGTCCAAGAGATGTCGCCACCTGTTTTTAGTTTTAAAACGACTTTCAAATATGCACGTACATATATACTTTAAATACAATATAATAATAATAATAATAATAATAATAATAATAATAATAATAATAATAATAATAATGAGTAAGCGGTTGAAGATGGATGGATGGATAATAATAATAATGTGTATATTTTCTCTGTCTTTTTTTGTGGTGCAGATTTTATGTTTCTAAATTGGTATTTATTTTTCTTTAATTTTCAACTAATGTTTCAAAGAACTGTCTGGTAAAAATGATCAATTTTAAATATTTGATTAATGTTTATTTCCAGAAACAGCCAAATTAGTATACAAAAATAGGTTTATGGTGACCTATTATAGGCTTATGTGCAGTGCTGTAGAAAAGTATTTGTTTTTTTCTTTTTCTGTTTTGTGTATATATCATATTAAATTGTTTCAGAAAATAAAATCTAAGATAAAACAAAGGCAACTTGAGTAAATACAAAATGTAGTTTATAAATGATTATTTATTGACGCAAAAAAAACAGTCTAATACCAACTAGGCCTTTGTGAAAATGTATTTTCCCCCGTAGTTACTAATTCCACAAATCTATGAAACTACATTCATAATGGGGTTCAGCAGGCCTAGACTCAACCAAGCCTGATTACTGCAAATCCTGTTCAATCAACAACATTTGCATAGAACTTTTTCAACAGCATGAAGTTGGTTAAGTTGGTCCTGACTTGAACCAATTGAGATGCTGTGGCAGGACCTTAAATGGGCAGTTCATGCATTGAAAACCCTTCAGTGTGGCTGAACTAAAGCATTTCCGCAAAAAAGTGGGCCAAAATTCCAGCATGTGAAAGCCTGGTCTCCAGGTATCAGAAGCGTTTGGTTACAGTTATTGCTGCTGAAGGTGGCACAACCAGATTTTAAGTTTAAGAGAGCAATTAGTTTTTCACATGGGTGATAGGTGTTGGGTAACCTTTTTTTTGCTTCAATAAATATAAAAACTGTATTGTGTGTTTACTCAGGTTGCCTTTGCTTTATGTTGTATTTAATTTGAAGATCTAAAACTATTCAATATGAGAGGCCATGTACAGTAGGCCAATGCTATTGCTTAAGCACAAAGAGTTACTTTGCTGCAAGCACAACCTGTTAATGGCAACAGCATCAAAAAATTATTTTTACTCCATATACTGTATCTGTTCAGAAATTATTTCACAAAAGTTTGGTTTTGTATTTTATTTTTCTTAAATCATTACATTAATAGGAGCAAAGCCTGTGTAGCTGGAGCAAGCATGTCTGTCTCAAAGGACCAGGCTGGAATTCTAAGCCGTGGGTGTGGAGGGTGTGCGTCTCTCTCTCTCTCTCTCTCTCTCTCTCTCTCTCTCTCTCTCTCTCTCTCTCTCTTTCTCCTCTATTGGAAACACATGTCCTTTCTCTCACTACAGCATTGCATGGTATGCCAGACTGGCACATAATGTGGTCCAGCACAAATGTGATGTTTAACGTATAATGGAAATACTGATGGTAATCCTCCTTTAAGGCTCACTCAGATAATCAGAACAACAAAAATGGCTATGAACATGTTAAAACTGTAGTATGTTACTTTAGAATTATATCCTAGTTATTCTTTATACTGAAATAGTGGCTGACAGGACTGGCATGCAGTCATTAGATCCTGATGGAGCTGTCTTGTGCAGTACCACATACCTACTCGGCCGTGCTGCACTTCAGTGGATGCTTCCTGCATGTATGTTGCATGATTAAGGTGTCATTGTTAAAATAAGTGTATTAACAGTCTGAAATCGTAATGGATGTCTAAATGAGTTTCAGTGTTAATGTACAATCTATATAAGTAGGATTGAAAAAAAAAGAAAATATTTTTCCAGAAGCACCAATAAGAATTCTTTATGCAAAATACAAGGTTGTGCATGATTGTCAGATTTCATTCAGTATGGGTTGTAGTTTGTGTCTTGTCCAAACACCTTGAAATATGGTACATAACAATATTGTTATTATACAAAAAGTTACTATATAGGGGCAGTGGTGACTTAATGGTTAAAAGCTCTGGGGTACTGATAAGAAGGTCAGGAGTTCAAGCCGTAGCACTGCCAAGCTACCACTGCTGGGTCCTTGGGCAAGGCTCTTAACCCTCAATTGCTCAATTGTATAAATGAGATAAAGGTAAGTCACTCTGGATAAGGGTGTCTGCCAAATGCCATAAATGTAAATGTAAATATATAATTAGTTAAGGTTGCAGTAAATGTCTGCTGGGAGAAAGCATTGTTAATGTTAATGAAAGGAAAGATGCCCTGAAATGCATCACTGATATTAAATATGAAGCTTTATAAAGATCAATGCTGTTTAAAGAGTAAACAATGTTTTTTGGGTTTTTTTTTTTGGCTAATATCTGAAATCTGAACTACGATAGGCTCACATTACTTCCTTTTTTACATTACCTAAGGATTGTCCTCAGTGTAAAATGATATGGGCTAAATGATATAAAGAGTAGCCTGCCCTGAATCCATTGTACCATAATATTTGGAAATACTGAAGGTTAAATTATTATCATTATGCAGAAAGACCATTTGCTAAGTGCTTAAATTTGGCTAATTATACAAGAATATTATAAACACACAGTTATCATGTGTCATGTGGATCTGTGTGTTGTGAATTAACAGGGAAAGTGGGGGAAAAGGATTTTTGTAGTTACAAATGAACTTTAATGGCAGCACAATTGAAACATGAAAGCCACGTATTGACTGTCATACTACAATAAAAATCAGTATACACTGGAAATATGTGATTAACTACTTTAAATAAAAATGTCACCCTTTTCTTTGGACAATTATGCTAATTTCATAGAATACATTCTTTAAAAATTGAACATTAAAGCAATCTTGCATATTTTAAAAGGATTGACAGTAACAAAATACATGCTCCCATATGGAAACATATAAACAGCATATACAGGTGGCATTTATTGTTGTTATTACTATTACTTCAACTGCAAATCTAGTAAAGGATTAGGGCTGGAACTGTTCCTCGTGCTCGATTGGAGATGGACTCTGTCCAAAACTCTAATGTTTGGATTTTTGTGTGAATCCATTGATTATATGTTGGCTCAGTCCTAATTAAATATCAGTCACGTTGGCCAAGACAAGAGGCTGCCAGGGTCTTTGGGTTTCATGCGCAGTGCCACCAGGCCTGAAGGCTTGTAGTCAGACTCAGGGCTGGGCTCAAAGGAATGAGCCCCCAGACCTCCCTGGAAGCTGTGCAGGGAGTACAGGCCATTGATGCCTGGATGGTGAGGATGAGGATGATGAGGATGGTGAGGCGGGGATGTAGACATTCCCATAAGCCCATGAGCATGGGGATGTGCATGGGGATGAGGGTAAGGAGCCATGCAGGAAGAAGGCATGCTGTCTGTGCCCAGAACACAGCCCCCACTGGCCCCTCCTGCACATCCTCCTCCAGGCCACAGGTTACCCTGCATCTATGAGTTGAGACAGATGATAAATGTTAATAATACACATATAAAAGTATTAAGCTCAGACAGAATTGACATCAGTAGATGTCCTAGACAATTCAACTCTGGCTAATTAATGCACAGAGTGATCAGTCAAACATCTACACATGAATCAGTTGAATCAAATCAAATCAAATAGACCAAAGTATTATCCATGAACATTTTGTTGCACAATTTTATTGGAAGAAAAAAATAATCGTTACAAATAACCTATAGAATATTTCACTAAATATCTTAACATGATAATAATGTGTGATGAGCAGCATGAAAATGGGTGTCATCTTCATAACACATCTATGGTGTACTCATTGTATGTGTGTACCTGGTAGGTATTGGAGCGAGGGAGAAGGGAGATATCATATGTAGCTGCAAAATGATTTCTCACTTCCTGCATTTTGCCATATCGCTCCCGCTTCCTCCATTTAGCCCTTCTGTTTTGGAACCACACCTGTCAAAGTATCCCAAAAAAGGATTATAGAAATCCTTTTATCTTTCAAAAAATATAAATATAAATTTTATATTACAATGCTAAAATTGTTCAACTTTGTAACATTAACACATGTATAACTTTGAAAAGGCAATTGTACTTATAGTCCTGATCCTTTCACAAAAAAAAAATTGGACATTTTTTTCTAACTCCAGTTACATAAATTGATTTTAAATAAACAAAATTTACGTGTGTTTAGATAGATGTATGTACCAAAGACTCATAGAGTACCTGCACTCGTGCTTCAGTGAGCTCAGTCCTCAGGGCCAACTGTTCCCGTGCATACACATCTGGGTAGTGTGTCTTCTGAAAGACCTTCTCCAGTTCTTCCAGCTGAAAGGTACTAAATGTTGTGCGGTTTCTTCTTTTCTTGTTCTTGCCTGACAAGTTGATTGAGTCTGCGATGGAGTCTCCTTCATTTAGTCCATCTGAAGACTCTTTCAGTTTACCACAGCATTCAGAGTCCAGAACAGGATAAGCCAAAGGCTTTGGCAATGACTTCTCCCCCACTGAGGACAGAAGAGACAAGGCAAGACTTGGTTTTCTATAGACCTTCAGAAGATATAAATTTGAAGAGGTGTGTGTGTGTGTGTGTGTGTGTGTGTGTGTGTGTGTGTGTGTGTGTGTGTGTGTGTGTGTGTGTGTGAGTGTGTATAAAAGCTTACCCAATAAACAGCCTGTTTTCACAATTTATTACACATATAATTATAACACTCCTAAATGCATATACAAAGACAAAAAGCAGTTCTCCACCTGTGAAGACCATATGTCAGTGTATTAACTTTAGGGCTGAAGTGCTTTAACTTATTCTTAACATTATACAAATTGTACAGTTTGTTATAATCCGTACCAACCAACAAAAATGTAGACGTAATGTAGATAGTTGCAGACTGCTTTTTTTGTAACATTCAATGTAATGATGAACAGTAAGAAAAATGTATAGTATAGTATAGTGTAGTGTAGTGTAGTAAAGTGTAGTATAGTGTGGTATAGTGTGGTATAGTGTATAGTGTAGTGTGGTGTAGTATAATATAGTACAATATACTGTAGTTTCAGAGTCGACTTGGATCAGGAGCTTATTCTGGGATCACTGGGTGTGAGGTGGGAATACTTCCTGGATGGGACACCATCACACAAATTACAATTTAGAGTATCCAGTCCATCTACTAGAATGTTTTGGGAGGTAGCAGGAAACCAGAGAAACACAGTAACCTGAGCTAGGTTCAAACTAGGAGTTGTGAAGAATGCTACAAACTACACCTCTGTACTATTTTGTTATAGTATAGTATGGCACAGTATGGTATAGTATATTACTGTATTATATTAATTAATAGTATAATAATATTTTACTGTAATTTAAATTATTTATTTGAATGTTTGAATTTGATAATGTAGGTGCATATAAAGTTTTATTTAAATAAATAAATGTTCATTTATAAGTAGGATGCAAACGGACTATATTCAGGAGATGTTAACAAGTATACAGTGATATGAATTGTCTTTTGGCACTGACTCTCTCCAGAGAACTGAGAAGAAATGATTTTCAAAGATAAACAAACAAATGTGGTTTTGTATTTGGTTTGCATAAACACAGAACTAAAGGATTTGCACAACCATAAACATAAAATAATGTTTACTATAAAGTGGGGGGAGAAATATCTGGGGTTTGTTTTTTAATTTAGATGTCTAGTGCTTTTTGAGGGAAACTATCCCCTAAAGTGGACTAGATTATCTTTATATATGTAGAGATTGATGGGCTCAAGTCCAAAAACATTGTGTTCATGAGAGGTTAATAAATATTTCTGTGTTTGAAAAGTTTCTTTTCTAGCCTGCTAGAAAAAAAATTATTGACTTTCACTGATCTCTCTGTGTTAGACCAACATATATGCACATATATTGATATACTTGACAATGAACATGATTGCAATGATCTAGCAATAAACTGTAATTCCTATACTTCGATACAATATTCTCCAATTCTGCTATTAAATGCAGACACAAACTCATTTATAAATGACAATAAAAATCTGAAAATTTGGAAATAGCTTGTTCTTTATGTAAAAGATTCCCCCATGCCTTGGAGTGAAGGGGCCTTTGGGGAGTGTCTGTAACAAGACTAGGAGGTACACGTAAACACAACCATGTTGTTTGACCCTTCATCTATTTCCAGGAAATTTGTAATACTAAAACAGTTAATACATAAACAAATCATACATGTTGCACCCTTAGGTCTTACATTTTCCATGACTCAGTAGAGATGAGTTATGAGAAATAAATTTATAGTAGAAAATGACCTGTCAGTGGTATCTGAATGTACACTGATTTGATTTAGCCTTTAAGCTCAAAATTAAAAACAAACACAGAAACAAACAAACAAAACACAAATCCACAAGTGTTTATTTCTTTTAGTTTTCATTTATGTCAGCCTGGTATGAGCTTTGCTCATCCAATAGCATGGATTTTGTATTGAAACCAAGTTGCTTATTATGTAGTACAGTTTTATCCATCCATCCATCCAGCCATCTTCTGTATCGCTTATCCTTCCTTCAGGGTCATGGGGGAACCTGAAGCCTATCCCAGGGAGCATGGTGCACAAGGCGGGGTACACCCTGGACAGGGTGCCAATCCATCACAGGGCAAGTACAGTTTTATGTGCAGTTATAAAAATGTAGAACCCTCTAGTTGTCCGTCTGGGTGAACGCTATAATGTTTAATGGAGAACCGAGTAAAATTTTTAATGTAGAACCCTTTAAGGAAGCTAGGAACACTTAATTATCCAATAAACACTTAAACACTCTTGAATAGCCTTTTTTTTCTAGGTCATTGTGTGTTATTTGTCCATTTTTAGAAATTGCCTGTTATTTCTGTTAAATCAATTTTAATAATATTAGGAAAGTACTTCTTGACAGTTCCGTGCATCAAATCCAGAAAAGAAAACAGAATGCATTTAAGAACAGGAGAGGTTGTGATTTTAACAAGTAACAAATAAATTTTTCATCAATAAATTTTAGGTGCCTACATGTCTTCAATGTTATATAATAT
>JAFFST010050154.1:57218-75071 GCA_022414735.1 Noturus placidus | reverse complement strand
AAATATTTTCTATATGTTCTGTTTTAATTTTCCCTGCCAACGGATCTGTCTTTTCTTCATCTATTTATTTATTTAGTTATTTATTTATTTATTTGTATTCTTTTTTAATATATTCACTTTTCTTAAGGAAAATCGATGTGTGTGTGTGTGTGTCCCATATTGTACACTTGGTTAGCGCTTTGACCCCCCCAATGTCCATTGTTACGCCCTTGGTGATTAAGAATATAGACCTACTTAATCGAAACCATTTGGCCACTAGGAAGTGTTTTAGTTTAGTTTAGTTTAGTTTTTTGTTTTGTTTTGGCTTGGTTTTGCGTTTTTCGTTATCCTTACCGCAATGTTAATCTGGAATATTGGGAGTACTTTGGGAATATTTCTGTTTTTAGTAAACCAAGTGGATAACGGCAAGCCGCGGTGTTCCCACTGTCCCCACTCACATGCACGTCTCTGGAGTACTGAGTACAGCACCATGGTTTCCTGACCTGCCTTAATATCCATATTTTTCTCTCTATGTAACTATCGTACACTACGGCATATTTACATCTATAGTATGGTTTTAGACGGTTTTAGACGTAGCCCTTATATTTATTTACCTCTCAATATTTGAGATTTCTGTGGGACGGAAGGGGAACAGCAAATTGCACGGAAGTAAAACATTAACAACTTCACATTGACGACTTTTAAACCCCCTAAAATATTTAGACTTTTTCCTTGTCATAGTTCTCTTCCTAGTAAAGTCAATTTAGATTCGGAATGTTGGCCATATAGCATAATCTGTGTTTGTGTTGTACTTGAGCTTCAATTAATTTACAACGTTGAAGAAATATGCATGTACTTTTTAGTTTTTTTTTTAGGGATTAAGTTGCATTAAGAGCTTTTATTATTCTATTACTCTTCAGTGATTAAGGGGAAATGGTAAGCAATGTTCTACAATAAAAACAATACACAAAATACATGTTTTTAGGCTCACTTTGGGCTACTTTGTTTAAAAGCTTAAGTGATACAAAATAACACAAACATGATTATGAAAACAGTGATAAAATGCCTGCATCTATGATTTTGACTCAGTGTACATAACTGACTCACATTACATTACTTTGGGACTTGGGTTAATGGAGTGTGTTCAAAATCAAAACCCCAGTAGAGAAAATGCATTTCTGAGACTAGGACATGCAGACATGGCACTAAAAGTTCTTGGGCTGCCATTTTCTCTTTTACACTGACAAGGCTGGCTCCCAAACAGCCATGTGAAATGACAGGTTAGCTAGAGTCAAAACAACAGCTAACAGCTTCATCACCATTAACCTGGATACTGGCATGGCAGAGGGAAATGCGGGCCTTTTTTCCAAAAGAGGGCTGTGATGACATTTTTAGGCCAACTCTCCATTACAGAAACTCAAGTAACTGACTGAAGTTTAAAATAAAGATTTTGAAAACACACTACACATGTTGAACTATAATATGCACATTATAACTAATCCACAAAAATGGTCCAATAAGGTAAAATGCATTCACAATATCCAGAGAAATAGTGCTATTAAAAATTTGTTCTTATGTTTTAATGTTGATCAAAGACACAATTTATATTATTAATGTCAAACACTAATCATATTCATGTTAAGTCAGGAATTAAAAGAAGGTATTTTTTTCTTGAGCTATAAAAGTCCCAGCAGTTTTGGATTTACCAGAAGTCTGACCCTCTCCCTCCTGGTCAACCTGGCTTCTCAGCTGCTTTTGTTTCCTGAACCTGAGGCTGCTGAACCTGTCCCTGGCATGACCCTGTGCAGGAAATCAGTCCAGTCTGTGGTCCACAATCACAGACTCTGCCTCCCTCTTTGTGCTGTATAGGGAGACTGCAATTCCAGTTCAGCTCTGGGTGCAGAAAGCAGAGTTGAAGGTGAGCCCTCTAAGCTCTTTAACTCTCAAGTTGCTATCCTTGGGTTAACCCTCCTTACATCCTCTCACTCGACTTTTCCTTCTCTGTATCCGCTGGTCTGTTTTTTCTTATCTCCCTGAAAAGCCTATTTAAGGCAAGAGACACCTGAGGCTTAATGTAGCAGTGTGATATTTTTAACATATATTTACCGTACAGCATGGTTTTAGAAATTGATTAATCACAGATTACAGACTAAGATACAGTTGTCTTCAACTTGGTCTTAATTTGATACTCATGTCTAATGTTTAGTGGTCATTGTCCTCGATGGGCAGACATTAAGTAAAGCTGGATATAACTAGTTTCAATAAGCTACTAAACAAACCGTGTGATATATAATAATCTTTAATGGTCTGCATATTTGTTCAACATGCAGTTTTAACCAATTGTTTTCCACAATTTCTCTGAACAATGAAACGACTGTGCTCTTTCAGCAAACTGATTTACGCACGCTCTGAACATATGTAGAGGTCTTTGTTCTATCAGTACTTCCAAACGGCCAGCTAACCTGAGGTTTGCATTAAAATGTGAAGGAGGAAAGGGAAGGGCAGTAATTCAATTACATGACCTGAATGCAGTGAGTTGATCCCATACAAAAAGGGGATGGTTCTTCCTCAGAAGGCTTTTCTCCTTCTCGCGCTTGCTGTCCAACATGCTGACCAGCTGAAGGTTTGACTGACAGCTGATCACCCCTGGGTCATAAGACAGGACAGAAGCAGTCTGGGAAGCAGTTTTATTCTGAGTTTGTTTCTGAGAACCTTAGGAGGTGGAATGTGTATGTGTGCTTGTTTGTGTGGGAAGGGGTGTTGGGTGAAAGTTGGGTGACTGTCCTCTCTTTGACCCTACGCTTAGCCACAAAAGGCTCAATAGATTTCAGTTACATAATATGATATAATCAATATGCCTAATGTTTTGGGAATATCATTTGCAAGGATTAGATAGAGTGAGTTTTATGTCTAAATTACTTGAATATCATTATAGTGGATATACAAGTACTGGGACTCTCAAGCTCCTCCTAAATGTCTGAAATGAGGCAAAAGGCTCTATCAGAATTAGATACAGGGTTCATCCATCCATCCATCCATCCAATTTTATCCACCCATGCAATGCTGTGCATATGTACATTCTCATATGCAAAACTGACTCTCTAATCAGTGACAGACCAAACAGCCTTCACTTACCTCCTTCAAGTCTGCAGGAATCCATAAACAGGCACCTCAGCAAAACCATCTGGGTATCAGTTGACCTGCTGTGGACGCACGCCATTGCTAAAAATAAATAATCCCTAAACGTGTTTATAGTGGTTGGAGAATAAGTGGTGAAGCATCCATGTGACCTATGGCCCTGATTAAATTAAAGGTGGTTGCACAATGACCATGAAGTTTGTACTCTGGAGTGCGGATGCTAAGACCATGGGATTTTCATTAGTTGCAGCCTCAGGCTGGGAACCTCTCCTTAGATACTGCTAACCACTGGAGAGTTGGCTCAAGTTCCCAGTTTACATCTTTCCCCATTTGGCCTTCCACAGTAAAAAGCCAACCACTTCCCCAACACCTCCACTAAACAGCATTCTACTGCTAGATGAAATACACATGCCATAGCTCTACAGCTTGTGTATGGCCAATATCTCTAATATCTCAGGTATCCTGAATGTTTTCATAAAACTTGAGACGTTATAACTTTATAAGATATATACAGCAAGGCCAATTCTTTTGTTTTTGCCATACAATGAAGACATTAGGTTTTAAGATCAAAAGGTGAAATGAGATTATTGATCAGAATTTCATCTTTCATTTCCTGATATATACATCTAGACATGTTAACCAACTTAGAACATGGCACCTTCGGTGCCAGACCACCCATTTTTAGGTGAGCAAAAGTAAAAGTAAAACTAGTCTCATAAAGTTTGTGTGCTAGCTAAAATATAAGTTATGGTTGAAGGGAAAATCTCACTGCATGTTTCACCATATGGTTAATGTAACAGGCTTTCTCTGTTTCTAAACTGTAATGAACTGGCACAAACCAAGACATGTTAGCACACTGTGAACAACCCAAATCAGAGGTTAAAAAGACTCAGATTAGGTGAGCAGAGGGATCAAATCAATCAATCTCACCCAATATAACTGAGCTTGAAATACAAAAATACTACCATGAATTCTCCAGCTGAACCACGTCTCAACTGGTTTACAAATTCAAATTCCATAACAAGGATAAATCATTTATCTTTCACTATCTCTAACAAATTTGAGAACAAATAAATGCATTATCTGCTCAGCAGGAAAAAATGTTAAACTCCGTCAATCCTGAATCTTTTTTCTTCTTATAGTGTAGTATTGGACTCCACTGACTGAATTCTGTTTTCTTTTATTTAAGAAAAATATGTATACACTGTAGCTTTAAGATGCATTAATTCTAATCTTATATAAAGTTTTAATAACAAAGATGTATAAGCATACTGTAGGTGTAATAATAATCAATATTTTTCATATGTGTCACTGAATTACATTTTAGGCATTAATGCATGCAATCTGTCTAATAAATAATGCATAATGAAGATATTATTAAATAAATTTTATATATTCCTAAATATACTGTAACTCTAAACGACTACAAATAAATTATATGAACATTATATGTTAGAAAAAGTAACTAACATAAAAAAACGTAAGTAAGAAAGAAATAAAGACTGCACTCAGATTTTTCTTTTCCTTAGTCCTGCAGATTCCTTAGCTTTTATTGACATGTTTAAAAACCTGGGTGGATATACTTAATCAGTGTTTCCTAGAAATGTAAACCTTCCCTCATGCCAAGTGATTCTTTTCACACACAAATGCTTTCTCTAATTCTCAGGTACCCTCAAAGTTTTGCATGCTCTTCTTGTGTGTGTGTGAGTTTCCTCCATGTTCTCTGGTTTCTTTCACACTCTCAAAACACGCTGCTATGTGTATTGGCTACAGTAAATTGGCCCTAGGAGTACTGTCAATGTGTGAATGTGTGTATGCATGGTGCTCTGTGATGAGAATACCATCTTGGGTGTATTCCCACATCCCATCAAGTATTCCTGGGATAGGCTCTAGATTCACTGCAACCCTGACCAGATGAGGTAATTTTCTGTCTCCAGGTTTGATCCCAGGTTTGATCCCACGTTTGATCCCGATGTTACTATCTGTGTGGTATGTTCTCCCTGTGTTAATATGGGTTTCCTCTGAAGTCTCTGGTTTGCTCCCACTATCCAAAAACTGGTTGAATTCCCCCACTTTGTATCCAGAGTTCCCAGGATAGGGTACAGATAGAAAATGAATGAAGAATGAATGAATTAGAATGAGAGGCTCTCAATAACATGGTTAACCACAAAGATTTTGCACTTACTGTATGTATCTAAGCAAAGCCACATAGGAACCATTACAATATTAGACTAAGTTCTTCCTACAAGAATATAGGTAGTTGGATGCCTGTCATGTGAGGACATGCCTATTCTTCATCATCTTATGCTGTCAGACCATCTTCTGAACCATAGGTCTTTCCAAATGGTTCCAAATGGTTTCCAAACAGCTGTCTGATCTACAGCTTCCCTGTCCAGCTCTTGTGGCAACACTCTTCAGAGCTGTAGCACGTTGAGATTTAATGCTGGACAGGTCCAAGAATTTTTTTTTATCTTCTGGGAGAAGTTAGCTATTTCATTCTTTCCAAAGCAATGTTTGGTGTTTTTGGAACAGGCTTCAGAGGGAAGATTCTGAATAACCAATAAGAAATTGCTGGTCCACTTACAAATTTCTAAATTGACAGTCAAGCGGTGAGTTGTTTCCTGTATAGTGGGCTACAATAAAAGTATAAACTCCGGAATAACTTAATTTCATAAAATTAAGTAATCATCAAATATTCAAAATCATCTAAATTTACTGAATTAAATTTTTGTCAGGAATGGGTAGTTGAGGTGGATGTGCAGGCTTCTTTAAAATAAATAAATAAATAAATAAATAACTAGTGATATACAAACAAATAACCAAAACAAGACTATAGCATGAACTAGACTAGCATGAACATGGACTCTAGACAATAGATAAGAAATAAACCATAATATGGGTGAGACATAACAAAAGCTAGACAAAGAAACACACAGCCAACAGAATTTAAATAGGGTGCATAACAACGTTTAACAAGTTCACAGATGAGGGTGATTAGTGAGGCACTTGACAAGCTCATCTGATGTGCAGGGGCTGATGGGTAGTGTAGTATCTCACTACCATGACAGAACATTGTTTAGTCCTTTATTAATATGAAAATCAAGCATCTTTTCAAAATGAAATGTGCCATTGTTGTGTTTCTGTTTTTGGATATGTTTGTATCTGGACATATTTTGCTAATAGGGTAAAAAAAAAAAATAAGTTAATGGGCTCATGATGTAGGGCCCTACAGCCCTATGGGCCATTTCTGGGGGACATGGCAGATGATGTAAGTGGTCTGGGTAATGCCCAATGAGGTGGAAAACACAGTAGGTTGTGGTGCTAATGATGAACATATGGGGCTAAATGAGAATTGTTGCATTGTGGTTGTGCATTTTAAATGTAATATGTATATTGTGTTTGATAATATTCCAGATGTGCAGGAGGTTGAGGGTGTCTGTTTGATTTTCTAGTACGTTGGGTTGGCATTAGTAAATGCACTTTCCAGGACATGATCAATAGAATTATGTGCAGTCAGACATGATCCCGAGATATGATTCGGAATTATAGCACTTTAACTTTACTTAATTTACTTGTTTTAATAATTTACTATTGAAAAATAAAAAGTTCAGGAACTTGAAAAGTTCAGGAAATGACAATTTGGTGAGCCAATTGTCTTCTATCCCAGTCAGTGCCACTGTCCTACAGTATGCTGGGAACACTGGGAAGGAGGTGGGAATAAACACTGGGTAGGATTCCAGTCTATCACAGGGCACCATGCACATGCACATTTACACACTCAGTGGCACTTTAGGAGCAATTTTAGAGCATTCAATCCACATACCGGGATTTTTTTTGGGTGGTTGGAGAAAAACTGAATAACAACAAGAAAATTCAGGTGGATATAGGGAAAGCATGTGAAACAGACAGTCACCAGGGCTCAGGATCTGACTTTGGCTGTGTGATCAACAAATTTATCATTAAATTTAATGCTTGCTAAATTTGTAAGGAGGTTTGTCTGTACTATTATTAATATACTATACTACTATTACTATTACTGGCACCGTGTCCATACCCCGCCTTGTGCCCGATGCCTCCTGGGATAGGCTCCAGGTTCCCCGTGACCCTGAAAAAGGAATAAGCAGCAGAGGATGGATGGATGGACTATTACTATTATAACAAGAAGACTGTTCCTGTTCTAATGACATGATTAAGCCTTTGTATGAGCTAAACAACAAAACTGTTACATTTATAATGGGATATCCAATCTAGAGATTACACAACTACTAATATTTCCTAGTCGACCTAGAGTCATAAAAGTATTTTACTAGTCATTTTTCCAAAGTTAAAGCAAAAGATTTTTCCAGGACATATATCTTAGGCTGTTTTATTTGTGCAGCAAAGAATGTGTCAAACCTCCCTCCAATTAACAGCCACACACAGGTTAAAAATTACATTTCCAGCTTCAATGTTTTTTTAGACTACACTGTCAACAATGAAAGTAAATAAACTGCTGCAATAAATGTGCAAAATAATCTGTATCTCATATCACATTATGTAAGGACATATCAATTTTTTAAATTCATTCAGATGGTGGCTGAGCAGAAATAATTTATTCAGAAACTGAGCGTGGTCAGCGCTGAAGGTCTTTATACCTTATTGATGGATAGATGATTTGCTGTCTAGAGCTGTGTCTGAGAGGTTTTTCCACTCAGTGGCACCTTGGAGCTGCTGCTGATTTGACTCGAAACTAGCTGAAAGGGATTTCATAGTAGCGTGCAACCTGTGACTCCAAAAGCACGCAGTCACGGTGTTTAAAAAAGTACATTTTGCATGCTTTCTTTACTATCAGTTTCCTTTCCATCTGCCTTAATGTTTTTTTCCCACTACCCAACTAGTTGACAGCTCCCCACTAGTAGTAACTAGCAACCCCTAATCCGCTGCATTGCAGTGTGATAAAACTCTACAATACACTAACACCCTCAGCTACAAAAAAAAAAAAAACAAAAAAAAAAACCTGATAAATAATGTAATGTGTTGATACCTTAATCTGTAAGAGAGAGAATAAAATAGGAGTTCAGCAAGATGCATGGCAGCTGTGTAAGCCAAGCTGCCTAAGAACAGTGTGGGTCATCCTCAGTGGCCCTGCAGCCCATCCTCATCCTGAAAGCCTGAGGGCAGAACTGCTCAGTATGACCCCTCACAGCGCCACCCAGACACTCGCCATAATACAACCTTTCATATGTATCCAGTGCCCGAGTACCAGATTCGTAGATCTGTGAACCATAGCTTATTTATTCTTTTACAAAAGACATGAGATAGATAGCATGAGCTAGACTTCAGCAAGTTACTAATGACTAAAGGCACAAAAACTGAAACCAAAATGCATTTCTTTGCGTGAACATGTAACTAACAAGCCAGATATAGATGAGTATTGAGTATACAGTATACACACTATTTAAGCATATTACAAAAGAAGATGCTTTGCACATAAACCCCAACCATTGTCCAGATAGGATATAAACTGGAGTAATAGAGAGAGCCAGATCAGAGAACTCGGCTGCAGAACATTACTACCATACTGTCCGAATCTGCCCATCTACTTTTTTCTCTATAAGGAAGTGGCTGACCTTAAGTTTCATACTGGTCATACCAAAAGGTAAACTGTTTGGAAATACTCAGCACTTAGAGATATTGGAAGCAGATGCCGTTCGAAAGGCAGCTTTGATGGTGGAACATTTTCTACACAGAGTTGAAAATAAATACACAGCCATCACTGTATAAAATTTCCTCAATTCTCTTGGCGTCAACTAATCTGTAAATACTCTCAGTGCAATGCAGGATATTCATGCAATACAGCAAGCAAAGTATCATCAACCGAGTCTGAGGGGGTTCTCAGGCATAGCGATAATGATAAGGTCTCAGACTGGTAAGAGCATTCGGGAGATCTGCAGGCCTGAAGCACAGCAGAAAATCTAATTTATGGAAGCTCTGCAGCAGCAGGATTTGCACTTCCGCAGAAAGGATACTGTTACACCAAGCGGAACCTTGACTGTGGCTTCAGTGGTTTGGAGTTCTGAGCAAGCAAGCAAGCAGAACGTACCTGAAAAGTCTTCTGAGAGGCTTTTCACATTGATGTGAATGCTTGAGGCTCAGAAATTCTTCACTGAATGCTCAAAAAACAACAATGCTCTAAATTGTTTGTTGTGTTTTATTTTCTGCATCAAGAACAGGGGTGGACAAAGTAATGAGAAATTATACTAAAGTAAATTTATAGATGCCCTGCAATGGATTGGCTCCCCTTCCAGAGTATCCCCCGCTTTGTACCCCATGCCCCAGGATAGGCTCCAGGTTCCCCGCGACCCAGTAAGGGTAAGCGGTACAGAAATTGGATGGATGGAAGCATAGATAAGTGTCAAAATCTTAATTAAAAGTATAACTATCTAGACAAAAAATATTTTTAACTGATGAAATTAAGATTATGTGAAAAGAAGCTTTTATTACTTTTTACTACTTGCTAAATTTGCTTATAATTAATTTAATGCTGTTAGAAGATAATTTTTGCTTTTAAGCAACTATGCCATTTTGCCTGAATAAATTTTCCATCAGCTAGAATTTGGCTTGCTGCCTAGCCAGTTATATTAGAATAATCAGTGCTAGTCTAACCTAGCATTAGCTAACAAAACAGGTTACTTTAATTAAATATAGCAAGTTAATGCTAACAAAGTAGCAAAGCAAACCACAAAATGCTTTCTTTGTCAAATTTTATGGAATTAATTTTTTTCCTATGAGGCAAAGAAGCCACGTCATATTATAAAAGTCTTTTATTATCTTGGATGGATGGATGGATGGATGGATATCTATAATGCTAAGTACAATGTTTAGCATGAGAAATTCAGAGCAGATGATGAATTGGAATGCCAATGAGAGTAGCGCAGGCATTTGAGATTTATAACAAGTATTTTGAAGGTCTAAATAAAATGTTAAGTAAATGGTGCACTTATATAGCGCTTTTATCCAAAGCACTTTACACTGTCTCATTCAACCATTCACACACACACTCCAATGGTAGCAGAGCTGCCATGCAAGGCACTAACTTGCCATCGGGGGCAACTCGGGGTTCAGTGTCTTGCCCAAGATCACTTCGGTATGGGGAGTCAGTGGACAACCCGCTCTACCACCTGAGCCACAGCCGCCCCAAAAGTAATTATTGTTTTTTTCTTGGAATGTCATTACGTAACTGTACTCAAAGTATTCAACTTCGATAAAGTAAAATATGCCAAAATAATATTTAAGTATAGTATCAAAGTACAGTTACTCAAATATTTTCCACCCCTGATAAGGAATAGTGAGTAATGACTACCTGAAACTGCCAATCCATTGAACTTGACAGAATGACAGAAATGAAAACAGTGCAAGCAATCAGATCCACAGGAAAAAGTCACCCAACAGAGATCTTCAAACTCATGTTTCAAATGATTGGAATGTCTTGGCGCTGATACAAAATCTGATAAATACAACATTAGTGAAAATAGTTTTATAGATCACATTACTTGCCTTGGTAGTAATTATAGTTTTTTGTTAAATATCATTAACTGGCACTAAATGTAGTCATGTAGTCACACACTCAAAAGTTGTCCTTCATGGAGGACCACTGTCTATGACCTCTCAATGGCCAGCAACCCCCAAGACGGCTGGCCTCAGTTTCCAGCCTCCAAATGCTGTATCAGACCTGCGGGGTGGACACCCCCTACACTTCCCTCAACTCTCCCTCCCTTAAAACTCTCTCTCCCCAGTGCTTTCAAAAGCTCCCTGTGTCAGCAGATTGATTAAAACAAACACGGGTCGTATTTTGGTATCTAATCCAATTGTACTCTTTTTCTTCAAGCTGGCCCTGGAGCGCAGAATATTGGTGTTTGGACCGTGTATAGGCCCCCCTCCATGAATGGGCTTCAATTTCAAACACTTTAGGATATCACATATGGAGGGCAAAGCGTAAATAAAGGTTTACTGCAGACCTTTGAAAACATGCAGGTAGAGATAGGACATTTGTATACACTGTATGTTTGTATGACCATAGTAACATGACCATTGTATGACTGGTAACATGTGTTGGTAGCACAAAACTTATGCCTTCATTCAAGATATATTTAGTGCATATATGCATAAATGAATGTGTCTATGAGTGTTGGTGTGTGGCAGTGAACTGATATAAGGATGAAAGGCAGGGGTCTCTGAGGGATGACCCCTGGTTTTCTGGAATGGTAGCTTGGGTGGGGGTAAATCCCTAGTTTTAGCTCATGTTTATTGTTTTATTAGTAAGGGCATGTTGAGCTTGTGGAGTCAAGACTCTCACTGACCTTCACAAAGCAGTACTTTAAATCACAGCCTTATGTATTAAGTGTATAGACCATTCATTTAAAGATGATACAACTGATACAATTGGATGATTTTCAACTGGCACTACACAGGTGTACAATTATAGATTTTTTTTCTATTTTCAGTCTGCATCTCTATGCTGCTTCAGGCTATTAAAGATCTGTAAACTTGCACATTGTCACAACTCTGGGCAAAGTTGCATTGCGGCTTCAATCTTCCTATCATAAGCTTCCATTCAAGGGATCTGCTTTATGATGTGTTGTCAAATTATGACAAATATATTTTGCTCTTAGGACAATCTCTCCATAAACATTCAAACTGGAGATGCGCAGAGAATTAATTTTAAGTGCTCTTCTAGAAATCGACTTTCCCAGGTATTTTAACAGTTTTTGAGGGAGAGGATTGCATTTGTTTACTGCGAATATCCTGTATTTAACCCTTGAGCTAACATCCACTGAAAAAAATAGTTAAATGTTGACATTTCAACTGTCAATGATTACACCAACAACTATTCCATAATTTGCTATACACCCACACAATCTATTGCTGGTCCTTTCATTTCTGATGTTCTGTCAAAATTAACCAAAAGTAACCAAAGTGTATGACCTTTGGTTGCAAATGTAGTGTCCTTTTGACAAGCCCACCCCTTAACTGCGATTTAGACTGATCAAAATATATTTATTATACATATTCTCCACTAGTATTGCATAACATTTCATAACAAGGAGAGCTTGGGCAGGTGAAACAAGGGACACTATAGTGCATGTGGTGAGAGTTATTATATTAGATATAAAGTACAACTGCATATGTGTGAAAAGTTAAGCCACAACGTTATCAAAGTTCACTTCATAATATGGATTGGTGATATCTTATAGTTTGCAATATACATGTAGAAATTCTCCCCACAATAAGAATCAGCTGTTCCCTGATGACATAGTTCTGTGTGTGACGGTCTGCGACCCATTCGCAGTTCACGTGCAGTGTGAAAACAAGTATGGCGGAAGGCGGAAATGAAGCTGAGGAGGAGTTTATCACTAAATGAGGAGCTACCTCTACAATCTGGAATTGGTTTGGTTACAGAAAATCATTTTCATTTTTAGTTCAATGTTTGTGTTTCTGAGGCTGTCAAGATCACAGCTATCACTTGTAGCCAAAAACAGTTGTGCATGGTATTATATTTATATTATCACTGATATTGTTATCGCAATAAATACCAGAAAATATCGTGATATAATTTTAAGTCCATATCGCCCATCCCTACTTGATAACACTTCACCCTTCATGCTGAATATAACTCTGCAGGTTCTTTACTACTTTTCGATGAAATAAAACCCTATGTTTTTTAGAAAGTTGATAGTACAAGAATTGGCTTAATATTTGATTTTACCATCAGTTCTTAAAGTTGATGTGTTGGAAGCAGGAAAATGGGCAAGCATAGGCTAAATTGTGATGACTAAATGACGGTGTCAGAGCATCTCCAAAACGGCAGATCCTGCGGGGTGTTCCCGGTATGCAGTGGTTAGTATCTACCAAAGGTGGTCCAAGAAAGGACAAGCAGTGAACCAGCGTTCATGGGTACCCAAGGCTCACTGATGTCCGTGGGGAGCAAAGGCCAGTCCATTTGGTTCGATCCCATAAAAGAGCTACTGTAGCACAAATTGCTGAAGAAGCTAATGCTGGCTATGATAGAAAGATGTCAGAACACACAGCGCACCGCAGCTTGCTGAATATGGGGCTGCGTAGTCGCAGACCGCTCAGAGTGCCCATGCTGACCCCTGTCCACCTCTGAAAGTGGCTGCAATGGATATATGTGCATCAGAAATGGACCATGGCGCAAGGGAAGAAGGTGGCCTGGTCTGATGAATCACATTTTCTTTTACATCATGTGGCTGGCTGGGTGCGTGTGCATCACTTAAGCGGGGAAAAGATGGCACCAGGATGCATTATGGGTCGAAGGCAAACACACACACACACACACACACACACACACATTAGACGTATATATAGATAGATAGATAGATAGATAGATAGATAGATAGATAGATAGATAGATGAAACTGCAAACAGCTGTAAGGGATGTCTATGGATTCCAGACTTGGAAAGGATTTGCAACCAAGTACTAAAAATGACAACTTAATTTATGATTCCCTTAGTTGGTCCAATGACTTTAGGTCCTTTAAAAAGGGAGGGATGGGCACATATAAAAAGTGGTGTAATTCCTATACTGTTCACTTGATTAAGACAGGAATTCCCTAAAATTAAAGCTGAATGTCTGCTGTTTAAATTATTTAATTTCAGATCTAATAATAACGGTAGACAGCTAAAATAACCATAACTTGTTCAATGTCCAAAAATGTATGTACCTGACTGTACTGTATATACTGTACCTATAATACTATAATACACTTTCAACATATGATGTTGGTATATTTTGTACCTAAGGTCAATGTTGCTGTCATTCAATTAACAGACTGTATCACAACCAAAAATCTTCACTCAGTAAGACTTATACATATGTCAACAGCCATTTCTCTAAATTTCGAACACACTACACCTTATTCTCCCTGCATACAGTAATCTAACATTACAAAACATGCAGCTTAACATGTTGCTGATAATTGTTATTAGCACCTTTTAAGGAAACATTCCATGCTATGGCTTGGTAAAAACGTTAGATTGCAGTTTTTTAACTTTTAACTTCAATTTGAGGCCTAAAAACTCCCTACATGCACTGGCACCATGCAGTTTATGATTGAAAGCCTACTATTTGTCACTGCCTTTGAGTAATAATGAATCTTCTCTACTGAAAAGGCCAAAACCTAGGAGTCACTATTTCAAAAAGCGAGACGAGCCAGGCACGAGATATATGTCTATAATCATTCTTTATAATGACCAGCCTGCTTGAGGTAAAATAGCTGGGTGTTTAAGAAACATTAAACTGTATATCAGTTAAAAGACCATTGAGTTCTTTATGGTGCTTTTCAGTGTATGCAACAGATAGACAAAGGTCGCTTATAACTATAATGGTGCAATATTGCCTGTTTTCATGAATACATCAGCGGACAAGGCCTAATGTAAAAAAGATGCTTTTTTCACTTTTTTCTTTCTCTATTTCTCCCCCTTTTTCCTCACCATGAAAGCCATCTCTATAAATGTTCCAAGTTTAGCATTTTTTTTTGTCCATTGTATATCATATCCTGAATACAAACATCAGCTCACAGAAGTTGAGCCAGGAGATCTTCATCCATGTGCTCAGTATGAATCATAAAACAATGAGGGGGTATGAGTTTAAATGTCAGTGTATTTGTTAAAAGTCTTTGAACCTGGGCCAGGGGGTAATTCTGAGATGCAGAGCCTAAAGAAGACACTAGGGGATGTCTTCATTTGCAGGAGTAGAGAGTTAAATCAATAGCACAATAAGGCATGAAGAAAAAAAGGGTGGAGGAGGGATGGCAAGTCACCCATGTTGTGACACTATCATTTGTCATGGATGAGAGGGAAGAGAGAGGTGTGGATACTAAGAAATAAAAAAAAACATATGGATGTGTGTGTGTGTGTGTGTGTGTGTGTGTGTTTGTGTGTGTGCTCTGTCATTTTTCATGAAGTAATCAGCTCCACAAAATGCACATAAGCAATGGAATTCTCTGACGAAATCTAGCCTGAGATTTACTTGACATCACAAAACAGGCATTTAAGTAAAGTTTATTATCTTGAACACCAGCATAATGTTGAAATCTAATCTAAGTAATTGTTCAGTAACTACAGTAACACTAATAGGAATGGTATGTTGTTACAAGGGTGAGGAATGTTAGTCGGGAGTTTAAGAGGTTAAACTAAAAAGTCCTTGTAAATGCCTGTTAATCACAATCCTAAATTAATTCTTGCAATACCATGTCCAGTCTTGTAAGGTGCAGCCCTGCTTAAGCAATGTATGTGCTGCAGTGGAAACTCTAGGCACAGACTAGAATGAATGATGTAAATGCCTGTTCCCTGGTGTGGATGTTCTCAATCACTGAAGTGACCTTTAAGGCTGAGACAATCAAACAGCAGCAGCATAGGATTTGGAGGAATATTTCACAGACATGCAAATCCGAAGGAGAACGTGATAGAGCATGAAACTGCTGTAAATATGTTAAGTTTGGTTAATAAAATGCTGTTCAAGAGAGTGAACACCCAAAATCCTAAATTAAATACACATATAAGCTTTAATTGAATATAGATACAGATGTTCATGTAACTTGATGTTCAACTTATGTAGTGATTCTCCAACTCATTTCTTGGTCCATTTGGAGGTCGCTGAGAACTACTGGGATATAATAACTGTACAAAAACTGTCACAAGAGGGCACTAAAGCATCTACTACTGAGTTTGTGTCTATTGTAATTGTGACATTTTACCTCCTTGTCTAATCCAACCAACATAAAATATTAATGGGCAATGCTCCTAATGCGCCCTTCCATCGATCCATCTTCTATCTTTTTCTTCAGGGTCACAGTGAACCTGGAGCCTATCTCAGGGATCATCGGGCACAGGGAAAGGTATACCCTGGAGGGTGCCAATCCATTGCAGGGCACAATCACATACACATTCACACATCACGGACATTTTGGACACGCCAATCAGCCTACCATACATGTCTTTGTACTGTGGGAGGAAACCGGAGTACCCGGAGGAAACCCCCACAGCACGGGGAGAACATGCAAACTCCGCACACACAGGGCCATGGTGGGAACCTTCGACCCTGGAGGTCTGAGGCGAACGTGCTAGCCACTGAGCTACCATTTGACACCTAATGTCCCTTTATTTCAAAATAACTAAATAAATACAAAAGTCTCTTTACTTTTTGTATTGTGTATTAGTCTAATAGCAGCGTAGGGACCAAATGTATAGGAATATCTGGAAGTTTTGACCTTGTGTGGACATTTGGTTGGTCCCCATAAGGAATACTGCTTTCTTACAAAAACTGCAAGTTTTATTTGAAAGAACCAAAGTGTTTCTTTTTCATTTCTGTTGTTAATTTTAGAGTTAGATTCAGGTATAAGTATAGCAATAATTATGGCTCTGTGGATCCAGTGTCAGTCCTGGTAACATTGGGTGCAAGGTAGGAGACAACACAATGGATGGGATGCCAGACAGTTGCAGGGAACAATGCATAAACTTTCATTCATTCATACAGACAATTTACCTTAGCCGATCTGTCAGCCTCTATGTCTATGAACGGTGAGCGGGAAAAGGGAGAACCCAGAGAAAACCTAGCCAAACTCAAGGGGATATACAATTATCTGCATAGACTGTAACCAAATCTCAGGATTGAGCCCAAGACCCTGGGTTTGTACTTTCATTGTATTGTGACAATACTGTAGGTTCTGCAAAAACGCCCTTAGATTTACACTGTAATACCTATTGCAT
Source organism: Noturus placidus (assembly GCA_022414735.1). NCBI lineage: Eukaryota > Metazoa > Chordata > Actinopteri > Siluriformes > Ictaluridae > Noturus > Noturus placidus. The sequence goes on along the minus strand of JAFFST010050154.1, from coordinate 58,187 downwards.
ATATGACTAGAACTCTACTTATCCTCTCTCAGCCATTGTATATTCCCATGTTGGCTTAATTGAAAAAGAGGCAGATAGGATGAGAGAATCTTTGTCCTGACACCCAGGCCCTTCTCAGTGAATGCACAGGATCTGTGTTGAAACAGACAGCTCATAGACAGCTTTTATGTGAGATTCAACTGATAATATGAAGAGGCCCAAAAATAGATCATTGATCTCTGGCTTTTTCTGAAACAATGCTCATAACAGTCAGACAATGAGGACTTGTTCATTTCTGTTACACATTTTGAATATCGCTATAATTAATTCTAGCTTCAGCCTAAAGGGAGATAAGATTCGTGAGGCAGAAAGCCAATTACTAGTCTGTCTACTGCCAGCATTTATCATCTGAGTCATTGTTGAACAAGTAATAAAATGGGAATATTACTGGTTTTACTATAAGATGTTAGAGTAACTGTCAGTCTAAAAGATTGAAAGTAAAGATACTAGCATGTTTGCCTCACATCACTGGGGTTAGGGGTTCGAGTCCGGCCTCCGCTCTGTGTGTGCAGAGTTTCCATGTTCTTCCTGTGCATTGGGGGTTTCTTTCGGGTGCTCTGGTTTCCTCTCCTAGTATAAAGACATGAACCATAGGCTGATTGGTATTTCCAAATTGTTGGTAGTGTGTGACTGACTGTGTGTGCAATTGGCACCCTGTCCAGTGTGTCCCTGAGTTCCCTGAGTTCCCAGGGATAGGCTCCAGGCTCCAGGTTCCCCATGACCCTGTGTAGGATAAGCGGTATGGAACATGATTAAATCCATGGAAAATTAGCATATTATTTATAACCATCTCACTCTGGTTATAATGCTGTATCTGTGCTCTAAACACTTCATAGCTACATACAGTGGTGTGAAAAAGTGTTTGCCCCCTTCCTCATTTCCTGTTCCTTTGCATGTTTGTCACACTTAAGTGTTTCGGAACATCAAACC